>CP139509.1:527020661-527260661 GCA_021014915.2 Artemisia tridentata subsp. tridentata | reverse complement strand
AAACCGAAAATATAGGCTTATGAAATGAAGCCGAATAAAATAAGCTCATGAGCCTGAAAATAAGCTAAAACTAACATATCCTTTGTAATCTATATACAGTGATTTGCTCTCAATAGTAGAATACCGTTACAGCTCTCTTTCAGGATGCTATGAAACTCCTTATTAGACTTGGTGTAGTTGGGGATTTTTTATATCGTCTTTTAGAATCAAATCGATAAATTTTTTTATATGCTGACAACTTGGGATTATTGTTGCAGGGACACTGACCATGGGCATACCCAAGCATCTTTCCCGAAGTATTTTCCCTGGTAAGTGAAATGAAATTTTCTTTGGTGTTGAAAGCATATATAATAAGTTCAAACATCGAGCAATGTGTTTTGGCATTAATGTCGATCCATACACTTTACATAATTATGGATGCTTGCAGCTTTGATCAACCTTTTGAAGAAATTATCTATCCAAAAGGGGAAGTTGATGCTGTTTCTATTGGCAAGAGAGACGTCGATATGCTCCTACCAGACACTTTTGTCAATGACACCATCATTGACTTTTATATCAAGTATGATAATCCGTATCTTGTTTCCTCTTTCCGATGATGCTTTTAATTGACCATTAGTCTGTTACAGTGGCAACTTTAGCATACCTTGTATTTTTCGCTAATAACAAGTGTCAAATTTTCAACTGACGATAGATACTTAAAGAACAAAATCAACCCCGAGGATAGACCGAGGTTCCATTTTCTCAATAGTTTCTTCTTTCGAAAGCTAGCTGACCCAGATAAAGAACCTCTTGAGGCCTGTAAAGGGAAGGAAGCTTTTCAACGTGTAAGAAAGTGGACAAGAAAAGTGAACCTTTTTGAGAAAGATTATGTCTTTATTCCTGTTAACTACAAGTAAGTTTATAAGCCTTTTGAATGTGGCTCGCTTACGAACTCGTTTGACTAATTTAACCGGCCTTTTGACAGCTATCACTGGAGTCTTATCGTAATGTGTCATCTTGGGGAAGTGGCCACATACCAAGGTCTGTCTTTCATTTTTCTTATATCTTGTCATGCATATCGAAGGTGATAATTCCTATTCTAAAGCTATGTTCATGTTTAGATGAAGATGTAACCAAGTTAAGTAAAGTGCCATGCGTTCTGCATATGGATCCTATTCGAGGCAATCATACTGGCTTGAACGGTCTTATGCAAAGGTAGCATTTGATCATGTTTTGTTTTATAAGTTCAAGTTTAAAAACAAGTCTGCTTCTTACACTTTGTCAGAGATAGCGAGGTCGGCTTCTAAATTTTTTCCGTTTACCGTGTTTCCCAAGTTTTACTGTCCCCCTTTGTCAACTTGTATCGTGTTTTCAAACTTGTATAATCGAACAATTGTGGTTTACATGTGGATATGTCAATGCAGTTACCTTAAAGAAGAATGGAGAGGGAGGGTACCTGAGACGTCTGAAGATATTTGTTCAAGATTTGATAATTTACGCTTCATCTCACTTGAGGTAGCGTGTGTGTTTTTCTGACTTGTGTACTTTTTAAAGCATATTCTCTTTATGTAACTCCATAAATTTTATCACACAATATAACATTTCCTTACTAATATGGGGCACATTTGCTGTTGTGGGGGGGGGGGGGGGGGGGGGGGGGGGGGGGGTCTTTCCAAACATCCGTTTTTACGAGTTTACGCTTTTTGAAACAGGCACGGAAAAATAAAAACACTAGTAATGGCAAACGTGGCCTTGTTAGTACAATCAGTTTTTACATTCTCACTTGTTGAATCTGGAATCTTGTTGTTTGTGCAGTTACCGCAGCAGCCAAATTCATATGACTGTGGTCTATTCTTGCTCCATTACGTAGAACTCTTTTTGGAACAGGCTCCAATTAATTTCAATCCATTCAAAATATCTCAGAGTGTCGACTTTGTAAGTAAACTGACTCATCTTTCAAACTCATAGCATTAGTTTTAGTTACATGTCTAATTTATTTTTCTACTAAGAACATTCAGGATTTGAACCAACTATTTAATACTACGTATTGACATTTAAGCAAATATAGATACTTTTTATGGTACTTTATAATATACTTGACGTCACTCCATTTGTTCAGCATCTTGTATCGTGACTATGTGCTAGTTTTTCTGGATTATTATTCTTAAAGTTAATATGAATCACATATTTTTCAGCTAAATATGGACTGGTTTCCGCCTGCTGATGCATCCCTTAAAAGGGTGGTTATCCAGAGATTAGTATATGATCTTCTAGAGGCACCTTCTCACGAAGCTTGTCCCATGCATGCCAATGATGATAACTTCCATATAGAAACTGCTATAAATTTCTTTCCAGAAACGTTCAATAATAATCCTTCAACGGTTTGTCAAACTTCTCATGATGATGATGAAATTGAAATTTCTTTGTTACCATCATTAACTATGACAACTGAACCATGTCCTGTGGGTCCTACTGAATCCTTAAAACCAACATTTGAACCAAGATCATTTCTGAGCATGCAATTCCCGTCTTTCAACGAGGCAACATTTGATGGGTACAAAAGCTCCCTAGCGCCATCACTTGAGGTAATTCTGTTCTAGTTTTTGTCATGTGAAGTCCTAAACTACATGTGGCAAAATGGGCAGGTTGGGTAACAGGTCAAAACGGTGTACGGGTCAGGTCAGTTGGGTTTACCCGAAACACCTTTTTCCATTTTTTTAAAAAAAATTCTATAAATAATTAGTGCCTTAAAAATAATTTATACTTTTGAATAACATGAGTTGGAAGTTTTATGCATTGTAAATAAACTTTGGGTGGCTTTTGAGCCTTTTGATCCATTAGAGATAACCGTAACTCTAATTTGACCTGTTGATGACTGTTTTGGGTTAATTTTGACATTTTAGTCTGACATAACATGGCTTTCATTTGTAAAACAGGAAAACGGAGGACAATCTGTTTATTCTCTAGCAGAAATTGATCTTGAGCAAGACAATGGAATCACACCCGAAATCCCATATTCATCCCAGGATCTCAAAAACAGTAACATTTATGAAACATCGCCACAAACATCAATTTCCGGATGTGAAGATTCATTAGAAGTTGTGAATAGTAATAAGCAAATGAATGAAGAAGTCGACTTCATGGAGATAAGACATGAACCAAGATCACCATTAATGGAGCATGTGGAAATACCTGGTAATAACGATAATGGTAACGGTTATGCTTATAATCTTACGTTATCTTCTCATTTTTTCCGAAATGAAAGCAAATGGGTCCACTGGTTCCGGTGAGTCCTCGGGCTTGGAATCAGATGTGCAGCATCCTACCAAAAAGATGCGAACGACAGAACAACCTCTTGAAGATGGGTCTCTGTTCAGCTGAATATAGTGTTAATAGGTTTTTGCTGAGAAGATTTGTAGCAGTTAGAATGAACCACCCCCACACGTATACTGTCGGTTATTCATATTTTGCGTTTTGGTGTTTGCTTTTGAATGGTCAAGTTATGGGGCATATGATAAATAATACTAGTAAGTGTTTAATCCTTTGAACTACTCTACTTGCTTTTAGCTTTAGGGAGTTATGTCGTATGTCTTTTAAAACGGGTAAAAAAACAACTCTGATGGGGACGTTGTGTTGGAATATGTGAACTATTAAAAACATAAACACATAAAACATCACAAAGCACGCAGCGGAAAGATCTAAAGAACATGTAATTAATTAACTTAAATAAATACGTACCTTAATCGCGTAATCAATCAAGAACAACAAGAACCCTAATTTGGGTTATGTAAATGTCGAACCAAACAAGGTAAAACCTCCAAGAATCACAAGCTAAAATAAGCTTGTCACTCGTTCTTGTACACACGCGATAGTAGCGTTCCAATGGGAAAGCTAGGTTCAAGATCACTAACAAACCAAACACTTTGTTGCAACACTTGAATCGCCAAGTTCTAATGAACTTAAAAAGAGGGTCGATCAAGGTATAGCAAGAGGAGAAAAGAAGAGAAGTTTGGCAAGAGTTAGGGATACTTGATTAGGTGAAAATCAATAACAAGTGAATTTGTATTTATAGGCAAAACCTAAAACACAAACTTGTTCCCTACTCCTTCCAAAAGTCGGCCAAGCCTAGCCCAAGGCTGTTTTCTGTCGCCCCAACCCAACCATGGGTTTCTAGATCCTTCTTTTCACTTTTAGTCCTTTAACGGTCGTTATCTTTAACACCATTAAGTACTAACCGTCGTTAAGTGTTATTAGTGAAATGAATAAATAAATATAAATATAAAATGTATATTTAATTATTCAAACCAATGGAACTCTCACGTATTGTGTGCAATCCCGAGTCTCGGGTTCGAAACCGGACATACAAATATTAATTTCATTATACACAAAACTAACAGCTCCCACTTGGATAATGATTAATATTGTAATGACATGGGCTAGTCTAGCTTTAACAGATCCCAATGCCCCCAGCTCGATCCGAGTTGTGGTTCTCCTGGAAAAAACCACTTGATGATATAATCATCATACTTATCCTTTTGTTACTAATACCGCGTTAATTTGGATATGGATCTTGTCATTCCACAATTAACAGTAGTTTCTCGTTTATACATAATTGAACAAGATTACCAAAACATCTGAACGTATTCCAGATAGACTTTGGGCGTGCGCACGCAAACATCTTGTTAATCATACGAGTGGCCAAGCAGTATTAAACTTCAACACAAAGTTGAAGGAACAAATCCCTTATTGACTGCGAGCATAACCCTTGAACTTCGCATCATTTCTGAAAATAGCCCTTATAACTACCTTTTACGGATAGCGTTAGACTATCTCACAGAAAATGAGCTACATCCTCGGCAATTATCTGTCATCTCAAGTCAGAGGATAAATATTCATGATATACTTAATGACTATGATCCATAAAGTATAATCATGTTGTTGGGATAAGTCCTATATTCAATTTATCCAATATTGAATATCATGTGACATTGGTGTCTTAACCTTACAGTACATTCTACCAATCATCACATTTGTCTTAGTTTAATAATATTCCCATATTATTAATTGACAACGGACTATTTAGAATAAATTAATTATTCACGGATTTAAACATGCAAATATAGGACACAAATATTAATAATGATAATAAACGTTATCCGCACTTTATTTCATTAAAACAATAATTGTTTACACGTCCCTATCGAAATACTAATCCAACAGATTTACATGAAACTATCTGCTAAACGAAGACCAATACCTTGAGCATGACGATTAAACGTCTCCTTAGGTAATGCCTTCGTGAAAGGATCAGCCAGATTGTTATCTGTGTGAACTTTGAGTACTTTTATTTCACCATCATCGACTTGTTCTCGAACATAGTGAAGTTTCCTTTTAAAGTGTCTGGCGCCTTTCATAACTCCAGGTTCATTGGCGAATGTAATTGCAGCAGAGTTATCGCAATATACATTTATAGGTAATTCTATTGAAGGCATCACTCCAAGATCCTTAATGAATTTCCTTATCCAAACAGCTTCTTGTGCCGCTTCCGATGCAGCAATGTACTCAGCTTCTGTAGCAGACATGGCCGTTATGCTCTGCTTTTTACTCTTCCAGTCCACAGCTCCTCCATTTATGACAAAAACGTAACCCGTCTGAGACTTCGTATCATCTTTATCAGTCTGAAAGGACGCATCGCAGAAACCTGTAACATTCAGTTCTGCGTCTGGATTTCCCCCGAAAACAAGAAACATATCTTTAGTATTCCGTAGATACTTAAGAATGTCCTTAACAGCTTTCCAGTGTTTTACCCCTGGATTCTGCTGATATCGACTGGTCATGTTTTGAGCAAATGCCACATCTGGCCTTGTGCATCTAACAGCATACATGATAGAACCAACTGCAGAAGCATATGGAACATTCTTCATGTATGCTTCCTCTCCAGGTGTAGAAGCACACATTTCACTGCTCAATTCATGTTTCACTTGCATGGGCAGATATCCTTTCTTGGAATTCTGCATATTGAATCTCTTCAATATTTTATCCATGTAAGCACTTTGACTTAAACCGATTAACCGTTTAGATCTGTCTCTATAGATCTTGATTCCAAGGATATACGCTGCTTCCCCTAAATCCTTCATGGAAAAACAACTACCAAGATATTCCTTAACTTCATTAAGGCTTGGTATATCACTTCCCATGATTAATATGTCATCGACATATAGAATAAGGAAAACAGTGTTACTCCCACTAACTTTGTGGTATACACATGGCTCATCGAAATTTTGAGTAAATCCAAACTTCTTGATTTCCTCATCAAATTTCTTATTCCATTGCCTGGATGCTTGCTTCAATCCATAAATGGATCTTTGAAGTTTGCATACACGCTCAGGAAATTCTGGATTCACAAACCCCTCAGGTTGCGCCATATAGATATCTTCATCTAGGCGACCATTTAGAAAGGCGGTTTTGACATCCATTTGCCAAATCTCATAGTCATAGTAGGCAGCTATGGCTATAAGAATCCTAATAGCTCTAATGTCGGCCACAGGAGAAAAGGTCTCCTCATAGTCAACACCGTATGTTTGGGTAAAGCCTTTAGCTACCAAACGAGCCTTATAGGTGTGTACATTGCCATCCATGTCAGTCTTTTTCTTAAATAGCCACTTACACCCAACTACCTTAGCATTGGGTGGAAGGTCTACTTCAGTCCAGACTTGATTATCTTTCATGGATTGCATTTCCCCATCCATGGCAGTCTGCCATTTTTCCTTTTCAGGACTAATAATGGCAGCTCTATAGCTAGTTGGCTCATCAGTTTGATCCAATAGTATAGTTTCCTCATCATCTATGTTCAAACATAGACGCTCAGGAGCCTTTGCAGATCTTGAAGATCTACGGACGGGTACCACTTCAACTTCAGGTGGAGGACCTAAACTTTCTGGTTCCACAGGAAGTGTGTTAGTGCTTTCAGAAGGTGAAGTATCTTCATGATCATTTTCAAGATCATATGCCCTCCCACTGATTTCTTGAGATATTAGATTATCTTCAAGAAAATCACCGTACCTAGCCACGATGACCTTATTTTCAGGTGGGAAGTAAAAGTAGTAACCCTTCGTTTCCTTAGGGTATCCTACGAAGATACACTTAATAGATCTTTGTTGGAGTTTATCAGGTGAGTCACGTTTAACAAACGCCTCACAACCCCAGACCTTTAAGTAAGAAAAGTTGGGAGCTTTTCCAGTCCATACTTCATATGGAGTCTTATCAACCTTCTTAGTTGGAATCCTATTCAACACGTGAACAGCCGTTTCAAGAGCATAATCCCAAAAGGATAAGGGAAGAGTTGTAAGATTAAACATGGATCGTACCATATCTAACAAAGTACGATTTCTCCTTTCAGATACACCATTTTGTTGTGGCGTATAAGGAGAAGTGAGTTGTTGCACAATGCCACACTCACCCAGATAATCCTTAAACTCTTGGCTTAAGTATTCACCACCACGATCGGATCGAAGTGCCTTAATCTTCTTTCCGAGTTGTAATTCTACTTCATTTTTAAAGACCTTGAATGTCTCAAAGACTTCATGTTTATGTTTAAGTAAATAAACATAACCATAACGACTATAGTCATCCGTGAAGGTCAAGAAGTAGACAGCACCACGTTTAGACACATGTCTAAGTGGACCACACACGTCCGTGTGTATTAATCCAAGTAGATCTGAAGCCTTCTCCATATTGCTATGGAAAGGTTTCTTTGTCATCTTTCCAGATATGCAAGATTCGCATTTATCAACTGAATCATCATTGATATTAGGTAAAAGCCCATCGTGTTGCAGCTTTTCCATGCGATTCTTGCCTATGTGGGCAAGACGGCAGTGCCATAAATAAGACGAGTCCAAGTTAGACTTGACTCTCTTATTCCCGATGCTATACATAGAATTATTTTTATTGGATACATGGTTATCCATGTCAATTTCAAACACACCATTTAATGAAATAGCATTAAAGTAAAAAACAGAATTTAGAGAAACAGAAATTCCATTATCATTAAAAGTATGCTTAAAACCCAAATCCAATAACAAAGAAACTGAAACGACACCTCTAACAATAGAAGGTGCGTAATGACAATTGTCTAAAACCAAAATTAAACCAGATGGTAAAACTAGCTCAAAAGTCCCTATGGCTTCTACTGCTGCACGTATTCCATTTCCCACGTACAAGTAGCATTCCCCATAGTTCAGCTTCTTTGCTCCTCTAAGCCCCTGCGATGTATTACAAATGTGAGTACCACATCCTGTATCATATATCCAGGCATTTTGCTTACGAGGAAAAGAAAATAATTCAACCATAAAAATACCTGAAGTGCTGGCGCCCTGCCCAGCCTTGGCATTCTTATTCTTGCGACACTCCTCTAGCAACAATGGACAGTCACGCTTCCAGTGTCCAGGAGTATTGCAGTGGTGACAAGCAGCCGCATCCTTCTTGGGATAATCCTTCTTGGGAGGAGGATTCTGCTTCTTTGGCTTTTGCTGATAGGTCACAATCTGCTTGCCCTTGTCAGCTTTGCCTTTTCCTTTCTTGTTCACATGTTTCGGTTTACCGGGCTTAGCTACTCTACCACCTTTTATTGCCATAACAGCAGGTGTAGGAGCTTTCTTTGGGAGGGACTTCTCATGCTCAATAAGCATTGCATGCAATTCAGAAAATGTCTTCCCCTTGCAATGCATGTTAAAGTTGCGCACAAAATCACCATATAATTCCTCATTGAGGGATCTGTTGATGAGGCCAACTTTAACGTCTTCCACAAACCCACAGCCAAGTTCATCTAGTTGGTCAAGATAACTTTTTACTTTAAGTGCATGATCACTTACGGGTGTTGTGGCATCCTGCTTACACTTGCCCAAGTTGTCAAGTATATCATACAATTCAGCCATTGGTGATTTCTGAAACATACGTGTCAGTTCATCAATCATGTTTTTCGGGCTATATTGCTCAAACTGTTTGACCAGTTGATCATCCATCCCCGATAGCATGAGACAGGCCGCATCATTGTGCCTGTCATAGGTTTCAGTGTACTTTCTAAGTATTTCATTAGAAGAGGTAGCAGGAGGAGCTTCTTGAAGAACCTCAGTAAGACATTCATAACGTTTGGCAATCCTAAGAACAAGCCTTAGATTGCGATACCAAGCGTTAAAATTCTTAGTCCCAGTCAGTTTTTTCCTTTTCAAGCATCATCTTGAAACAGGAAGTCATGTTTGACGAGTTTCCGGGTTGGGCCATTTCTACAGAAAAAGTTCAAAAGTTAGTACTTTCGATAATTAAACATTTCAAGAAAATTAAACACCCATTGGTTTAAAAACCATTTAATTTTCTATGAAAACTAGGATCCTAATTGACGCCGTTTCATTACATCAGCTTTGGCTGCTAGTAATAAAAGTGCTCAAAAAGGTACGGGATCACCCAATTGCCAATGTCAAATTGCAATTCCTAGAAATCTTGGGACTTACATTTATATTGCCAACATCAGTTGCAAAATGTAAGCATGTTTCATCCCCAATTCTTTATGTCTTGGCGCCGTTCCATTACATCAGCTTTGGCTGCTAGTAATGAAAGTGCCCAATTAAGTTAACCAACTTAAGAAACTGTAAATTGACGTCGGTTTATTGCATTCAGCTTTGGCTGCTAGCAATAAAGTACTCAATTTTACCCTTAGATGACCACCCTTTGAACATCAACATTCAGCTTTGGCTGCTAGTGATGTAGGATGAAACCTTAGGTGTTTCTTTTTGTAGTTGGGTGACATATAACTTAAATTTATAGGGTAATAAAATTTTGATGTGTTAAATCAAAAAATATGTACAAAGATGTCATGCATTCATCTTTGTATCATATATGTTTTCAAAAACAAAACCATTTACTTATTCGTAGCTCAAATTATCAAATCTTTTAATTGAGGCGTTGAATAAATTACAACATTGCCTTAAGATGCTTCGTATTTGTTGTGGTGTACTTGGTAAGTCTAAAATTGACGCACAGGCGGGCGTAGGGACGACAGCCGCCGAAGCTGGTTAAAACCGTGCCCCTCTAAGGTCACAATTTAATGCGAACCAACTAGAACCCACTTTTTAGTTTGTCAATTTTAGGTCCGCCGCTTCGACCACTTAATACAGTCGCAATCAATCAACTAAAAGAATATAATTTTCTTGCTAAAACTATTAATGTAGTAAATTTATTATTGCTAGTCTCGCCTGGGAGCAAATTACCGTGCGAAGCGAACCACTGTCGGCACATAAGACTTGGCAATAATGAAAATTACTACAAAGGTTTCATAGTTATTAGTCTTATTTATTTTTATTATGAAAAATTACCCTCTTTTGTTGTTTACAATCCATCATAATATAAAACACAAAAGATCAAGTAATTCACAAAATAAATAAACACATAATAACAAATATATGATCATCCACGATATCATATAGCCACATGCAAACCTTTTTCAATAAATCCTATTATTAATTCTATGTGTAATTTTAAATGTATGTAACTAACAAAACTCCCATTGGTTTTCGAGCTCATTGTACCCAATGGACCACAGCACCAAATAAATTTGGCCGCGTAAGTTTTTGTTAGTTAGATACCACATTGCACATAACTTTTTAATTAATATATTGAGGTCTTCCCCAATTTTAGATTTATTTAAATCATGTAGCAAATAAATTCATACAAATCGTCCCATACATCAAACCATGACAAAACATGCAAGATTTTGTCATGGATACCATATTAACACATAATCATGCAATCCATATTAATATGTTAATATCTAGTACGTATTTAATTAATTGGTGACATCACATAGTATTCACAAATTAATCCCTAAAAATTTTTCCATGCATAATCTAGGGTTTCTAACAAGTTTTAATTAAAACTAACATAAACCCTAACTCATTAATAGTGGATCGATCCACATATATAAAATTAGGGTTTCATAATAAAAACCCTAGAAAATTAAATGCATGTATCTAATAAAGATCCAATTTTTAGGTTTTAGTAATTAATTACAAGTTCTAAACGAGGCTCATGATGCCACTGTTGGAATATGTGAACTATTAAAAACATAAACACATAAAACATCACAAAGCACGCAGCGGAAAGATCTAAAGAACATGTAATTAATTAACTTAAATAAATACGTACCTTAATCGCGTAATCAATCAAGAACAACAAGAACCCTAATTTGGGTTATGTAAATGTCGAACCAAACAAGGTAAAACCTCCAAGAATCACAAGCTAAAATAAGCTTGTCACTCGTTCTTGTACACACGCGATAGTAGCGTTCCAATGGGAAAGCTAGGTTCAAGATCACTAACAAACCAAACACTTTGTTGCAACACTTGAATCGCCAAGTTCTAATGAACTTAAAAAGAGGGTCGATCAAGGTATAGCAAGAGGAGAAAAGAAGAGAAGTTTGGCAAGAGTTAGGGATACTTGATTAGGTGAAAATCAATAACAAGTGAATTTGTATTTATAGGCAAAACCTAAAACACAAACTTGTTCCCTACTCCTTCCAAAAGTCGGCCAAGCCTAGCCCAAGGCTGTTTTCTGCCGCCCCAACCCAACCATGGGTTTCTAGATCCTTCTTTTCACTTTTAGTCCTTTAACGGTCGTTATCTTTAACACCATTAAGTACTAACCGTCGTTAAGTGTTATTAGTGAAATGAATAAATAAATATAAATATAAAATGTATATTTAATTATTCAAACCAATGGAACTCTCACGTATTGTGTGCAATCCCGAGTCTCGGGTTCGAAACCGGACATACAAATATTAATTTCATTATACACAAAACTAACATGTTGCACTTCTAAGCTTAAAGTATCTACTCCGACCTTCTATTACAGTATATATATATTTTTTCCAAAATCTTCAATGGTGAAAGATGAAAGGTTACAGTAGGATCTGAAGTAAGCAGAAATCTACCCTCTGGTGGAAGTTAGAACAACTCATAGAGAAGATTAAGCGCGGTATACGTGTGTTATATGCTTGTATGTGTACAAACAAAGTGCATAGTAAAAAAGTGTAGAAATGGAAAAGGATCTTACGAATGAAATTAGTAGTGATTATTTAGAGAACACACGATAGTAACAATATAAAACTCATTATAACTCTGGCTATAATGTCTAGAACCACATTCAACCCGTTCACTTTCAATGTTTATTAGAGGATATGTATTTCATTTTGCTCAATGAAGGTTTTAATCACAGTATGGAGGCTGTCCACAGCCGTGGTTTCAACTACTCGTGGAGGAAATGGTATTGATATATTTGACGAGGGTTTTGTTAGAGTTTATGGATAATAATTAATATTCGTATGTCCAGTTTCGAACACGAGACTTCGGGATTGCACACATTACGTATGAGTTTCAATGTATTAATAATTAATATATTTAGTTATGATTAATTATTAATTTCACAAATAAACACTTAATGGGATATGAAGAAAATTAAGGCAAAACAATGGAATCCCACATCGGAAACCATTGTAAACTTGATCTCAACCCTAAGGCTATAAATACATCCCTATGTATTCATCCCTTAGTACACTTGATTTCAATGGAAGGCCAAACTTCTTCTTTTCTCCTCTCTTGCTCATGGTCGACAAGTGAAACCCCTAGAAAGGGATTTGCGAGTAACCTTGAGCATTACAAAGTGTTTGGTTAATCTATTGTGAATCAAGAACCTAGCTTTTCACATTGAAACGCTAGTAATACGTGTGTACAAGAACGAAGGACAAGCTTACTTTAGCTTGTTGGTGAATTGCCCTATTCGACTTATTCAAGTCGATCCCCATCCATATAAACCGTATTAGGGTTTATATAATTTGTTCTTGGTGTTCACGTATAAGGTACGCATCTATTTAGTTTTAATTAATTACATGTTCATTAGATCTTTCCGCTGCGTGTTCTTGATGTAAATATATGTTTATAGTATTTATATGATTCATATATTCCAACAGTGGCATCATGAGCCTCGTTAAGAACTTGTAATTAATTACTAAAACCTAAAAATTGAATCTTGAATAGATACATGCAACTTTGATTTTAGGGTTTGTTCTAAAAACCCTAATTGTTAAAAAGTGGGTCGACACCCACTTATTTTATTTAGGGTTTAGTAGTTTTTTTTAATTAAAACTTATAGAAAAACCCTAGGTTTGCATGAAATTTTTAGGGATTAATTTGTGAATACCGTATGTGATGTCACTAAATTAATTAGATACGTACAAGATATTGACATGATAATATGGAATGCATGATTATGTGATCAATATGGTATCCTTGACAAATCTTGCATATTTGTCATGGTATGATTTGTATGTTTTGTTTTGAATTATTTGCTACATGATTTAAATAAATCTTAAATTGGGGAAGACCTCAATATATATTAATTAAAAAGTTATGTGCAATGTGGTATCTAACTAACCAAAACTTACGCGGCCAAGTTATTTGGCGTTTGTGGACCATTGGACACAATGAGCTCGAAAACCAATGGGAGTTTTGTTAGTTACATACATTTAAATTTCACATAGAATTAATATTAGGATTTATTGAAAAAGGTTTGCATGTGGCTATATGATATCGTGGATGATCATATATTTGTTATTATGTGTTTATTTATTTTTTGTAATTACTTGATCTTTTGTGTTTAATATTATGATGGATTGTAACTACAAAAGAGGGTAATTTTTCAAATAAAAAATAAATAAGACTAATAACTATGAAACCTTTGTAGTAATTTTATTTATTGCCAAGTCTTATATGCCGATAGTGGTTCGCTTCGCACGGTAATTTGCTCCCAGGCGAGACTAGCAATTAATAAATTATTACATAAAATTGTTTTAGCAAGAAAATCATATTTTTTTTTAGTTGATTGATTGCAACTGTACAAAAGTGGTCGAAGCGGCGGACCTATTATTGACAAACTATAAAGTGGGTTTAAGGTTGGTTCACATTAAATTGTGACCTTAGAGGGGCACGGTTTTAACCAGCTTCGGCGGCTGTCGTCCCTCCGCTCGCCTGTGCGTCAATAATAGACTTACCAAGTACACCATGAAAAAGTACGAAGCATCTTAAGGCAATGTTGTAATTTGTTCAACGCCTCAATTAAAAGATTTGATGATTTGAGCTACGAATGAGTAAACGGTTTTGTTTTTGCAAACATATATGATACAAAGATGAATGCATGACATCTTTGTACATATTTTTTGATTTTACACATCAAAATTTATTACCCTGATAAATTTAAGTAATATGCCACCCAACTACAAAAAAAAAAACACCTAAGGTGTCATCCTACATCACTAGCAGCCAAAGCTGAATGTTGATGTTCAAAGGGTGGTCATCTAAGGGTAAATTGAGTACTTTATTGCTAGCAGCCAAAGCTGAATGCAATAAACCGACGTCAATTTACTGTTTCTTAAGTTGGTTAACTTAATTGGGCACTTTCATTACTAGCAGCCAAAGCTGATGTAATGGAACGGCGCCAAGGCATAAAGATTTGGGGATGAAACATGCTTACATTTGCAACTGAGGTTGGCATATTATGTAAGTCCCATGATTCTAGGAATTGCAATTATATATTGGCAATTGAGTGTAGCTCTACCTTATTGAGTACTTTCATTGCTAGCAGCCAAAGCTGATGTGATGAAACGACGTCAATTTGGATCCTAATTTTCAATGAAAATTAGATGGTTAAATTTTATTTACCGTGGGTGTTTAATTTTCTTGAAAATATAATTATCGAAAATACTAAAATTGAATTTTCAAAATTATTTAATGTATTTAATGCAACATTAAAACCGTAAACATAGGAAATTCCTTTAAGTGGAAAGTTGATCTGCACCCTGTAGGGGTATTTGGAAAGAGTCAACCTAACTTAAAGGATAAACCTAGTCTACTTTTCGTGTGAAGAGTGAGACTTAATCCTATTCCTTTTCATGAATGAGAAAGGTATAATAGGATAATTAGAATTGTCTAAATTCTAAGAAATAACTCATGGCGAATTTTTTATGAAATTGCATGGTTAGGAGTTATTAAATTAGAAGCTAGACTAATTACCGCATAATTGGTAAAAGGCAAAACTAGAATGTTTGATCTAGTTGTTATGCTTTAACCATTTAAAAGGTGCTACATTCCATGATGGGGATGGTAGACCTAATTAAGGAAGAAATTGCATACCCAATTCTTTCAAGTTAATTGCATTGATGGATATTCCATCATTGACAAAGTAGAATACATTCTTTGAAGTACCTTAGTATGCATTACGTAAGGAATTATTCAAAGATGTAGGAAAGTAAACAGCACACTATTTGCTTTTACTGGTGATGCAACACTTAAAATGTTGTCAAATCCAGTGGGAGCATTGTGTTGTCATTAACTGAATAATGAGTTCATGTAGTGATCTTAAATTCAGTGGGAGCTACAAGTCTTAGTAGTTACCCGGATTATCTCTAGAATCTCTTGAGATGATTACTTTCCAGTTATAGACACTTGTGGTATTAAGGATAGTCGTGTACGTTTCCTTACTAGACGAGGTGATTCTATATCTACTTATACCTATGACACAAATCATATTGGTCACATAAGCAAACTATTGACGTGTTGTTTATCTGATACGTGATGTTGTTCCATGCACAAGTGGGAGAAATCTTATTGTGTGCAAGCAACAACATAAAGGAATATGATTTAAGGGGTTCTCTTGACTGCAAGGTCAGAGATTGATGTTCTAATGTGTTTTATACACATTCTAATTTATAGAACACTTAGAGTTAATATCTACTTTCATTACTAGATATTAATGAAAAGGTAAATTACATACTTTCATCATTGTAGCCTCGGCTAAAATAATGAAACTATGTTAATTATACAAGTTTCTAAAAATTAGATAATTATTAGAACAAGTGTCGATATGATAATAAGACTACTTCAAATGTAAATATTTATGTATTGTTGCAATGACATAAATAAATGAAGTAATCTTATACTACTTCATATTTAGATGTTTATGTATTCTTGGAATGACATAAATATATGAAGTAAATAAATTAACTTGAAAAACTATTGAAACCAAGTTGTGGGTTTCATAATTACTTTAGTTATGCATATTTATATTTTAGTATAAAGATATAAATATGAAGTCTTTTATTATTATAAGACTTATAACAAAGTAAGGCGTTATATTGTTATGGTTTTTTAATTAAAGACATATACAAGAAGTCATTGAGTTGATCAATGACTTATAACGTACATTGGGATTATAACAGTTTATGTCCTTTTGGTAAGACATAGATAATAAGTGGCTTGGACAATAAGGAACTTATGTTATAAAGTATGCAATTGGCTTGGAAAATCTATTGTACCATTAAATTGATTTAGTTGGTAAATAGGTAAGCCAAAAACGAAATGTATTTATCTCACATATTGTAAGATTAACTTTACAATATATTAACCCTAATGAAATACATAAGTTTATGGTATGTTCATTTAGGAAAATCAAACTCTTGAAAAATTGTTTGATTAAAGATAACTATATCTTCTAATCTTCCTAAAGATATCAAGGTTAGAAAATTGAGTATGAATTGGATATACTCAATTAGACTCCAACCTAGAAGATTAATAAGACACCATTGAATATGGAATGTGTTGAATCACATTAAGTCTTAAAAATTGAAGTTCAGAATTTGTTAAACTACTTGTTGAGTAGGTTATTAACAAATTAAGGTTAGGAACTGTCAATTTGTATCTGCAAAGTCCCAAAAGAGAACAAGTTTTGTGTTGCTCTATTTGCTAAGCATTTATAGGTAATCTTTAAATTGCAAAAGGCGAGTGGGAGTTTTATCTTCAAAAGATAAAAAATTACAAGATACATAATCTTCTAAATACGCTAGCAAAATCGTAATGAGGATTTAACATGTTAGTATTAAATCTCAAAGATGATGGAATTCTTATTCATAGATCCGCAAGGATATCTCAAATATTTGTAGAATATGTTGAGGGTTATGAGCTACAGGATCGTGATATGCCTGTTAATAAATTGCAAATGTTATTTGGCAAATTACTCATACTATGAAAAATTAGATGCAGTCCAAGAAAGATAACTAGTTTGGAAACGTAGTTAATCTTAAACTCTATAGTAACACTATAGAATGGAAATGAATTTCTACAAAGGAAATGAAAATCTTAGAGATTTAAATTCTTGTGTAGAAATCATAATGGACAAAATTTGTATACATGTTTAATGTGTGAAAAGATTGTCAATCACACTTAAGCAATTAAATGTGATTGAAATTCTTTCTAAGCACGTTAAATATATAAAGATTATGATTGTCATTATTAGTTTCATTATATGAAAGTAATAATGGAATATCAAAACTCTTTCTTGGATAATTACTTGTGCGAGGACGAAAAGTAATTGAAAGGAGTATTTGAATTCAAAATAATCTTTAGAAGTATACAAAATGCAAATAATTTGAAAATGGATTAATGCATGCATCTAGAAGATATACTTATTTTTAGTTATTAAATCTAGTTTGATTTATAATTAAAATAAGATATTTCTTAATATTCCTGAAAGCTAGTGGGAGTGATGTATTTATTTTCTTATTTCATATATGTTGTATAACATATGGGAAGTAACATTCCATTAACATTTTTATGTTAAGTTTTAGTTTGGAATGAAACTTCATATAGAAAATAAAACCTTGAAATATATGTTTATTTGATTATAAATATAAGCGGTAAAATAACTGATTCTAAAAGAACATGATATTCTATTAGAAGATCTAGATAGAAACATATCTTTGAAAAGATATGACATGAATAAATCTAAGGTTGACGAAAGGATTATTCATGTAAATCATGTTATTTGTTGTATCATGCTTGAATGCAAGATGATTGACAACATTAATATCTAATTATAAATTATTAGATAGTTAAGTGTAATGGATATGGTTTAGAATTTACATCCTCAGCCTGGATTTGCTCCAAAATTCTAAATAAGAACCATATAGCATATTGTTGCATGATTGATATAGTTGACAAATCTTGATAGATTTGGAGATATCAAAACATTACACGATGAATATTAAAGTTTACGGAATTTTTTAAAAGAGCATATTGTTGTTTGATACAATGATGCTAGTAAGATTGAGATGACACTCAATACTAGTCATGGTGGGAGCTCATCCTTATTAGGAAACCATGTGTACTAGTTATGCTCATAATGAGCATAGTTGCATTATACATAAAGAATTAGAATACTTTAACTACAAGTTTTGGTAGTTTAATTGTCATAAATTTGCGGTTGAGGATGTCACACAATTTATGGAATGTTATGTGGCAATATTTAGATAGATGGATGCACACATACATGAATTTCATTTTTTGAAATAAGTATTCTCAAAATTCCAATAGATCAAATTAATTGTATTATGCCTTGTCAACAAGTATGGTGGTCATGACTTGTGGCATAATTCATTAATGGAAATTATCATGCTTGATCTGGTTAGTATTTGGATAAGGGACATGTAAACAATTATTATTTTAATGAAATAAAGTGCGGATAACGCTTATTCTCATTATTAATATTTGTGTCATATATTTGCATGTTTAAATCCATGAATAACTAATGTTATTCTAAATAGTCCGTTGTCAATCAATAATATGGGAGTATTATTGAACTAAGAAAAATGTGAGGATTGGTAGAATGTACTGTAAGGTTGAGATACCAATGTCACATGATATTCAATATTGGATAAATTGAATATAGGACTTATCCCAAACACATGATTATACTTTATGGATCATAGTCATTAAGTATATCATGAATATTTATCCTCTGACTTGAGATACCAGATAATTTCCGAGGATGTAGCTCATTTTCTGTAAGGTAGTCTAACGCTATCCGTAAAAGGTGGTTATAAGGGCTATTTTCGGAAATGATGCGAAGTTCGAGGGTTATGCTCATAGTCAATAAAGGATTTGTTCCTTCAACTTTGTGTTGAAGTTTAATACTGCTTGGCCACTCGTAGGGTTGACAAGATGTTTGTGCGGCCGCACCCAAAGTCTATCTGGAAGACGTTCAGATGTTTTGGTAATCTTGATCAATTACGTATAAACGAGAAACTAATTGTTAAATATGGAATGACCTTGATCCATATCCATATTAACGCGGTAATAGAAACAAAAGGATAAGTATGATGATAATATCATCACATGGTTTTTTCCAGGAAAACCATACTCGGTTCGATCTGGGGGCATTGGGATCTGTTAAGCTAGACTAGCCCATGTCATTACGATATTAATGAATATCCAAGTGGGAGCTGTTAGAGTTTATGGATAATAATTAATATTCGTATGTCCAGTTTCGAACACGAGACTTCGGGATTGCACACATTACGTATGAGTTTCAATGTATTAATAATTAATATATTTAGTTATGATTAATTATTAATTTCACAAATAAGCACTTAATGGGATATGAAGAAAATTAAGGCAAAACAATGGAATCCCACATCGGAAACCATTGTAAACTTGATCTCAACCCTAAGGCTATAAATACATCCCTATGTATTCATCCCTTAGTACACTTGATTTCAATGGAAGGCCAAACTTCTTCTTTTCTCCTCTCTTGCTCATGGTCGACAAGTGAAACCCCTAGAAAGGGATTTGCGAGTAACCTTGAGCATTACAAAGTGTTTGGTTAATCTATTGTGAATCAAGAACCTAGCTTTTCACATTGAAACGCTAGTAATACGTGTGTACAAGAACGAAGGACAAGCTTACTTTAGCTTGTTGGTGAATTGCCCTATTCGACTTATTCAAGTCGATCCCCATCCATATAAACCGTATTAGGGTTTATATAATTTGTTCTTGGTGTTCACGTATAAGGTACGCATCTATTTAGTTTTAATTAATTACATGTTCATTAGATCTTTCCGCTGCGTGTTCTTGATGTAAATATATGTTTATAGTATTTATATGATTCATATATTCCAACAGGTTTTTGCTCATTAAATATAATGTCCACAACCGTGGTTTCAACTGCATGATTTCAAAGAAGAAAATGAATAAAAAGGTGATAGTGGTGAGATAAAATATTAAAAACACAGGAGTAAAGCACATACAGATCATTTCACACTACATATAAGTTCACACATAATTAGTTTACCTATGTCACAATAAACATTCTACAATATTATCATAAGTTGGTTCGACGGAAGTACAAAAAACAAATTAGCTATATACGTTATAAATAGAAATAGTAAAACGATCAAACAATAATGCAAGATAGGCAACTTCTACGGAGAGCAATAAGCAAGTTTGAACACACATCGAGACCATTCACCAACTAAACTTAACGAAGAACTTGTTAGCGTTTCCCATTCTCCTTCAAGACCATTTCTTATCTCACAACATTTGAGGTCAGGCCAATTTCCAAATTTGTTTTCCATCACCCCCATATCAATTAGCTTCAAGAAGTAATCAGCAGCTTTGAACCCCTCATCTGAAGATGTGTCTCTATGCACAGGGGTTGGCAAATAGAAAACAATGCATCAAAGAGGAGTACCGAGTAGTTAATAAACGAGCCTAGCTCGTTTAGGCCTATACTTGACTTCGTTCGGATCGTTAACACCATGTCTAGATCCGCCACTGCTTGATCCGCCATTTATGCCAGAGTGCCACCTTAAAAACCAAGAAACTACTTTAGCTTACATGGAATTGCGCCATTAGTATGAAATTAAAATGCAATCGACAATAGCGAATCTTTGAAAACAGGTACAATAGTTGCATTTTATCCATGGACCGTCTACCAATCTACCATCTTTTTGAAACTTTAACATCTTTAACACAATAAGGGACCAAAAGTGTAACAAGTTTTATAATGGATACCGTTTATGTAAATTTTGGTATTTAGAGACCAAAAATGTAACTTGGTATAAACTATAAGGACCACCGTGTAATTTACTTTCTTTTTTCTTTCTACAAAACTACTAGTATTTATTTTGTTCCAATAATTTTTGTTGGCCTATATCAAATTCAATATTAAAATAAGAGAAAAATGAATTTAGAAAACAAGTGTGTTATTTACTCACAGACGGTGACAGGTTGTATTCTTTATCTCTGAAGAAGAAGCTCTGGAGATGCAGCGATTTGCAGATTATTGAAACATTCTAATTTTCCAAGATCCTCTGGTAGCTTCTGAAGAAGAGTACAACGACGAAGGATGAGATGCGTCAGATGTTTTAACTCACAAATGCTATCAGGAAGATGTTTAATCATTGTAGCCGTCAAATCCAGTCTCTCAAGAGATTCTAACTGGCCAATGCCCTCAGGCAACTTCCCAAGACAAGAACAGTCTCCAACATCGAGCAACTTCAGACGTTTTAGCATGCAGATGCTATCTGGAAGATATTCAATCTTCTTACTCCTCACATATAGCTCTTCTAAACATTCTAATTGGCCAAGATCCTCTGGTAACTTCTCAAGAAGATCCTCTGTTAGCTCCTCCCAAGGATCATCATCATAATTGACTTTAAGAGATTTGAGACATTTCAACATACAAATGCTATCCGGAAGAAGTTTTATCTTTGTAGATGACATACAGAGCTCCTCTAGACATTCTAACTTGCCAAGATCTTTGGGAATCTCTGGAATATCGTGTTTGAGTTCAAGCTTTCTTAGGCATCGTAAACTGCAAATCATGTCTGAAAATTTCTTTAAGTCTGTGCAAGCACATAGACCAAAAGAAATAAGCTTCTTGATATTTCCAACTGATGACGGTAGATTTTCTTCATATTCACAATCAAACTAAAATTTTGGGAGATTAATGTTGGGGTGCAATGGGCATAAATCTAGGGACTTGCCAACCAGACGTAAACTAACCTTTGGTTCCAATCCACCATCGAAAACCTCAAAACTGGAAAACCTCAAACATGAGTCTAATTCTAAGCAGACAAGTTTTCTTAGACATCCAACGGGAGAGTTAATTTCTACCAACTTATTACAACCTTCAAGATCTAACCTCTCAAGATTTGGAAACAGCTTAAGGTCAAGGCTCCTCAACCTTGTTGATGAAAGGTCAAGGAATTTGAGATTCGGACATGCACTAGGTGTTACACCCCGTGCCCGATTAGACCAAAAATTAAAACTTTTTGTGCGGAAACGCTTGACTTTTTTTTGGACATTCTGTCACTCTTTTGACAACTGACAAAAATATATACATAATCAGACCTTGAGACTATTTTTAAATGAAAGTAGACTCAATTACCTTCAAAACGATGGGTGGCACGACCCATGACGACTTACGGTTTAAAAGATATAATTTTTCGAACATTGACAAAAACTACAAAACCCCTCTTGTGCACTATGGACCCCTAAAGTGCACTATGACACCTCCGGTGCACTACGGACCCCTAAAGTGCACTATGACACCTCCGGTGCACTATGGACCCCTAAAGTGCACTATGACACCTCCGGTGCACTATGGACCCCTAAAGTGCACTATGACACCTCCGGTGCACTATGGACCCCTAAAGTGCACTATTTTCTTAAAATTGACCCGTACGCCTTTAAACACAAAAGTCGACACTTTAGACATATAATTAAACACATTCAATACACATTGAACTAAAATACACCATATACATTGTTTCCCAAAATTCTTAACCCGTTTGACCCAAAACGGAATAAAATAGACCTTGTCCCAAACACCCCTTTTTCTGCATAACCCCTTTTTGTACACTTTTTACCCGTTTTCCGGAAAACGACTTCTTTTACTCGAAAAGACACTAAAACTTCCAGGATTTATTAATATTTCTTCGGGCTCAGTTTCATCTAAAAACATTCACCGTTAGACACTTCGGTATAGTACTTTTAAAAATGGACGGGTTATGCATAAAACCCATTTTGACCCGTTGACACCCCAAACCACTTAAACCACTTCATTGACTCACCATACTCAACTAACCTCTATATTTTAACATACCAAAACTGTCTCAACCATCCATGACCCGTTCCAATCCCAAAATGGGTAGAAACTGGCTTATGCCAAACACTCTCTTAAACTAACTTACAAAACACACTTTTCATGCAAAACACACAACTACCACATATCCTCTTGGACTCATACATTACTTAACATTTTTAATATATTGAAAGAGTGTTGGTACTACGTCATGACCCATAACTTCCCAAAATGGGTTGATTTGGCTAAATGCCAAACACCCTTCTAAATATCACCATAACCACATAACATGAGGACTTATTGACATGTACATAAAACTTGACTCATGAACTAACATAAACAATGACCATAAACGACGACAAGACCGTGGATAGCAAAACGACCATATGAGATGAAATATACCCAAAACACGAAAAGACACGTCGGGGGCTTCCAACTTCAATATGCTTGGTCCAAAAGAAACGGTCTTCTACTACAACTTCTTCTAGTATGAACTTCTAATACATAATCACTTAAACCTTTTCTTTACCTTTGCTAGATCCTTCGGTACCTATCAAGAAAACATCACAACTAAACACGTAAGCGAAACGCTTAGTAAGTACATGGCAATAACAAGCTAACAATGTATGATATAAAATCATAACATAACCATAACTAGTCTAACCACTAGTTAAGCTAGCGATATAGGGGCACTTACCTCACGCCAACATAGTCGGCATAAACACGATCAACCCGTAAGGTTGAACCTCATCCCATAGTTAGCCCAACGACTAACTAAGCTAATCCCATAGTTAGCCCAACGACTAACTAAGCTACTCCTAGTGATGGATCCATACTAGCTACGCACCCTATACCCTATCTTTCACCATTACCATGTAACAAACATGATAAAGCTAACACATAAACCATTATCATACATAATATATGATAAAGCTAACAATAACATGTTAATACCAATGTACTTACCTTGATTCTATGATCACAACTTCACTAGCAACAATTCCCCACTTCACACTTGCTTCCTATGTCATAACCATCTCACATTAGGGACTAATTAACTAATAAATCATGAATTTATCAACACTTGACCATTATGATCAAACATGAACCCTAATTTACAATTTGGGGAAGAACACTTACTTGATGGGAAATGCAAATTAAAGCTTCTTAGATGCTTGGCAATACTAAATGATGATCAAGATAGCTTGAATGATAACAATTGAGCTTCCCTCCCCTTTTTCTCTAATAACCGATCTTCACAAAGGGCCAAGAAGAATGTCCTGGACTTTTCTCTAATTTTCTTATAACTAGATATTTAATCATTTAACTTTACTTATTTGACATTACTAGCCCTCCTAGTCTTATTCTTTCTATAATGCCCTCACATTTATCTATTTAGCTAACTAATATCCCAAGACTTATAATATACAACATATAATATTTACATAACTAGTACCTTCTCGGGATACGGGTGTAACAATTCTCCCCTCCTTAAAATAAGATTTCGTCCTCGAAATCTACGCTTGGAATAAATGAGGATACTCCTTCCTCATCTTCTCCTCTAGCTCCCATCTAATGCTCGTACCTTTACGATGTCTCCATTGCACCTTCACTAACGGAATTTCTTTGTTTCGAAGTTGCCTCACTTTCCTTCCTAAGATTGCTTCCGGTTCATCCTTTTGCGAAATCAATTCCGGATCAATTTCTATATCGTCTAACGTGACTACACTAGCCTCATCCGCTAAACATTTCCTCAAGTACGACACATGGAAGGTATTATGAATACCTCTCATTTCTTCGGGCAATTCCAATACATAAGCCACCTCGCCAACACGTTTCAAGATTTTAAACGGCCCTATAAACCGCGGACTTAATTTCCCTTTGTTTTTAAACCTAAAAACACCCTTCCATGGAGAAAATTTTAGCATAACCATATCACCTACCTCGAATTCTATTGGCCTTCTTCGATTATCGGCATAACGTTTCCATCTATCTTGTGCCGCCTTAAGTCTTGCTCGAATCATTTCGACCTTTTCCGTCGTTGCCAACACTATATCCGTGCTAGCCAATTCCCTCCTTCCCACTTCTTCCCAACATACGGGCGTCCTACACTTTCTTCCATAGAGCATCTCATAGGGTGGCATGCCTATACTAGCATGATAACTATTATTGTAGGCGAATTCAACTAGGGGTAAATGGTCGTCCCAATTACCTCCAAAGTCAATCATGCAAGCTCGAAGCATATCCTCTAGAGTTTGAATCGTCCTCTCACTTTGCCCATCGGTTTGAGGATGAAAAGCCGTGCTCATATGAAGTTTCGTACCTAACTCTTCTTGGAAGTCTTGCCAAAATTTTGAAGTGAAACGCCCGTCCCTATCGGAGACTATAGATATAGGTACCCCATGACGCGCGACTATTTCATTAACATAAATCTTCGCTAACTTATGAACAGGCATATTCTCCCTAATCGGAATAAAATGTGCACTCTTAGTCAAACGATCGACTACTACCCAAATGGTATCATTCTTCTTTTTCGTCTTTGGCAATTTCGTGATGAAGTCCATAGTAATCTTCTCCCACTTCCAAACTGGAATGTCTAAAGGTTGCACTTTTCCATACGGCTTTTGGTGTTCGGCTTTCACCTTCAAACAAGTTAAACATCTTTCCACGTACTTCACGCAATCTCTTTTCATACCCGGCCACCAATAGTTTCTTTTCAAATCAAGGTACATTTTCGTAGCTCCCGGATGAATAGAATACTTCGATTTATGAGCTTCTTCCATGAGTAATTCTTTAATATCGCTTTGAAAAGGAATGTAAACTCTCCCATACCGTGTCTTAATCCCTCTACTGTCTTCCTCGAGATGAGGAATGTGAGAAGTGATACGTTCTTTCTCTTGATTCTCTTCTTTTAACGCTTCCTCCTGAGCTAACTTGATTCTCTCGAAAAGATCAGATGTGACAATCATTCTCAAGGAGTGAATCCGCGTAACATCACTTCGGCCCTGACGACTTAGAGCATCCGCTACAACATTCGCCTTACCCGGGTGGTAGCGAATTTCACAATCATAATCTTTCAACAAGTCTAACCACCTACGTTGCCTCATATTCGGATCCTTCTTATCAAGGAAATACTGAAGACTTCTATGGTCGGTGTAAATTATGAACTTCACACCATATAGGTAATGCCTCCAAATTTTCAAGGCAAAAACTACGGCCGCAAACTCAAGATCATGAGTCGGATATTTCTCTTCGTGCTTCTTTAGTTGTCTTGAAGCGTAAGCAATCACTTTACCTCTTTGCATAAGAACACATCCAAGACCGGAATAAGATGCATCACTATAGACCACCATGTCTTCGGTTCCCTCCGGTAACACTAAAATCGGCGCTTCACACAACCTCTTTCGTAAAGTACGGAAGGCTTCTTCTTGTTTCTCGCCCCACACAAAAGGAACATTCTTCTTGGTGAGTTCGGTTAACGAAGATGAAATTTTGGAGAAGTCTTGAATGAACCGTCGATAATACCCCACGAGTCCTAGAAAACTTCGAATTTCACCAACGTTCTTCGGTGCTTGCCAATTCATCACGGCCTCGACCTTTGACGGGTCAACTTTAATACCATCAGGATTGATAACATGACCAAGGAACTGTACTTCTTGCAACCAGAATTCGCACTTTGAAAACTTAGCATACAACCTCTCTTTTCTCAACGTTTCAAGTATTTCTCGAAGATGTAGTTCGTGTTCTTCCTTGCTCTTAGAGTAGATAAGAATATCATCGATGAACACTATAACGAATTTATCCAACATCGATCTACATACACGGTTCATGAGATCCATGAAAACCGCAGGTGCGTTCGTGAGACCAAAAGGCATAACTGTAAACTCGTAATGTCCATATCGGGTCCTAAAAGCCGTCTTAGGAATATCTTCTTCTCGAACCTTCAACTGATGATAACCCGAACGGAGATCGACCTTTGAAAACCATCGTGCACCTTGAAGTTGATCAAAGAGTTCATCGATTCTTGGTAATGGGTATACATTTTTCACCGTGACTTTGTTCAATTCACGATAATCAATGCACATACGCATACTACCATCTTTCTTTTTAACGAACAAAATCGGAGCTCCCCATGGTGAGCTACTTGGGCGAATAAAACCCTTGTCAAGTAACTCTTGGAGTTGACTCATTAGCTCCTTCATTTCAGATGGAGCAAGACGATAAGGAGTTTTGGCAATAGGAGTAGCACCCGGAACAAGATCAATACGGAACTCAACCTGTCTGTCGGAGGAATACCCGGCAAATCTTCTGGAAATACATCATGGAATTCATTAACAATCGGAACGTCGTCGATACTTCTCTTCTCGAAACTCGTATCTACTACGTGTGCCATAAAGGCTAGACAACCACGTGATAGATATTTTCTAGCCTTCATTACGGAGCAAAGTTTTAACTCACCTTCCCTCTTATCACCATAAATCATCATTTCTCGACCACTAGGGTTTACAACTCTAACTATCTTTTGTTTGCATAGAATGGCGGCATTGTGTTTGCTAAGCCAATCCATGCCAACAATAATATCAAACTCCCCAAGCATTATAGGGATTAAATCGATCCTAAAAACATTCTCATCGATCTCTATCTCTACATCACGATACACATTTGACACTATCACAACTTTACTATCGGCGATTTCAACCTCTACAGGTATTGGAAGCTTATCTAACGGGGTGGACAATTCTTTACTAAAGTTATAGGATACAAAGGACACACTTGCACCAGAGTCATACAAAACACGAGCGGGTTTAGAATTAACAAGAATTGTACCTGTGACCACATCTGAGCTCAACTTCGCTTCTTCGGCACTCATCTGATAAACACGAGCTGTAGGCCGTGGAACCTCAACCTTTTCTCCTTTGATCGGTTTAAACGACTTTGCTTGCTTAGGGTTGACCTTAGGACACTCACTTAACTTATGTCCTTCTCCGTTGCACCCATAACATATTACCAAAGGCTTGGTGCAATCCTTGCTAATATGGCTAACATCCCCACATTTATAACATCCCTTCATTCCAGATTTACATTCCCCCGCATGGTTCTTACCGCACCTATTACACTTAGGAGGTAACTTCCCCATGTTGTCCTTCTTTGCGAAATCGAACCTGCCTCGCTTACTAAATGTTGATGGATGATCATGCTTCCTTTTCAAGTCCTTCTTCTCCTTGCCTTTCATTCTATCCAAATCCGATTCGCGAGTACGTGCCCTGCTTAGAAGATCCTCCATGTCGGCGCACTTGAAAGGTGACACTATCGTACGAATTTCATCCTTGAGCATCCTTTGAAATTTGTCAACTTTAAGCCTCTCGTTATTAAGATACTCCGGGCAATATTGTACCATGTCACAAAACTTTCCCCACAACTCATTTACCGATTCATCAGTTTGCACGAGGGAATGGAAAGCTTCTCTTATTTTATCAATTTCCTCCGCGGGAGCATACTCTTTTATGAACACTTCCTTAAATTGATCCCACGTGCACGATTCTCTCCAAGCATTGCCCTTCTCATTTGCCTTGCCTTCCCACCATACTTTAGCCCATTCACGAAGGTAATTAGTAGCAAAGTTCACCTCTATCCTCTTCCACACAACGACTTGTACGAAAAGCCCCTTCTATATCAGTAATCCATCGAGAACTCTTTAACGGATCGAGAGTCCCCGTAAATGTGGGTAGAGCGCAAGCAGTAAAGTCGCGATAAGTGGATTTCTCCCTCCCCACTCCAAGTCTAGCATTTGCATCATTCACTAACTCCCCACTCTTCTTAAGCTTCCCTATCTCTTCTTGTAATATTTTTCGCAAATTCTCGGTTGTCTTGTTGACATAATAGGGCATAGCATTTTCGATAGCCTGCCCTACTCTATTAGTCACTAAAACGTCCAATTCTTTCATCTCGGCTTTCGTAAAACTTTTAGGGACAAGATTCTCCGGCAATGACCTTGCCCTGACACTACTAGAATTTCCTTCATCATTTGAATCGTCATCATCATGGCGGGTGGTGGTTGCCCGTAACACCTCCTTATTTCGGATAGCCGCCATCTTTTCTACTAAACTGAAATTTAACAATTTATACTATTAAACAAAATCACAATTATATCCGATGCATGAATGACATGTCTATCCTCATATTAAACACCCTAAAGTTTATCATCCATGTATGGCCTAAATGATTTCAATCTCACATATGTGTCATATTTTTATCACTACGGTGGCCAGGCGTAGTCATAAAAATACTTAGCATATGTGTTCCCGAAATCACCCAAACAATACACAAATAACAAACACCGATACTAACCACATCTACACAAGGCCTAAGTCTAGGAAATCCTAAGGGGAAATCCTAAATCTCTTAGACCGAAGCTGTGATACCAAGTTGTTACACCCCGTGCCCGATTAGACCAAAAATTAAAACTTTTTGTGCGGAAACGCTTGACTTTTTTTTGGACATTCTGTCACTCTTTTGACAACTGAAAAAAATATATACATAATCAGACCTTGAGACTATTTTTAAATGAAAGTAGACTCAATTACCTTCAAAACGATGGGTGGCACGACCCATGACGACTTACGGTTTAAAAGATATAATTTTTCGAACATTGACAAAAACTACAAAACCCCTCTTGTGCACTATGGACCCCTAAAGTGCACTATGACACCTCCGGTGCACTACGGACCCCTAAAGTGCACTATGACACCTCCGGTGCACTATGGACCCCTAAAGTGCACTATAACACCTTCGGTGCACTATGGACCCCTAAAGTGCACTATGACACCTCCGGTGCACTATGGACCCCTAAAGTGCACTATTTTCTTAAAATTGACCCGTACGCCTTTAAACACAAAAGTCGACACTTTAGACATATAATTAAACACATTCAATACACATTGAACTAAAATACACCATATACATTGTTTCCCAAAATTCTTAACCCGTTTGACCCAAAACGGGTTAAAATAGACCTTGTCCCAAACACCCCTTTTTCTGCATAACCCCTTTTGTACACTTTTTACCCGTTTTCCGGAAAACGACTTCTTTTACTCGAAAAGACACTAAAACTTCCAGGATTTATTAATATTTCTTCGGGCTCAGTTTCATCTAAAAACATTCACCGTTAGACACTTCGGTATAGTACTTTTAAAAATAGACGGGTTATGCATAAAACCCATTTTGACCCGTTGACACCCCAAACCACTTAAACCACTTCATTGACTCACCATACTCAACTAACCTCTATATTTTAACATACCAAAACTGTCTCAACCATCCATGACCCGTTCCAATCCCAAAATGGGTAGAAACTGGCTTATGCCAAACACTCTCTTAAACTAACTTACAAAACACACTTTTCATGCAAAACACACAACTACCACATATCCTCTTGGACTCATACATTACTTAACATTTTTAATATATTGAAAGAGTGTTGGTACTACGTCATGACCCATAACTTCCCAAAATGGGTTGATTTGGCTAAATGCCAAACACCCTTCTAAATATCACCATAACCACATAACATGAGGACTTATTGACATGTACATAAAACTTGACTCATGAACTAACATAAACAATGACCATAAACGACGACAAGACCGTGGATAGCAAAACGACCATATGAGATGAAATATACCCAAAACACGAAAAGACACGTCGGGGGCTTCCAACTTCAATATGCTTGGTCCAAAAGAAACGGTCTTCTACTACAACTTCTTCTAGTATGAACTTCTAATACATAATCACTTAAACCTTTTCTTTACCTTTGCTAGATCCTTCGGTACCTATCAAGAAAACATCACAACTAAACACGTAAGCGAAACGCTTAGTAAGTACATGGCAATAACAAGCTAACAATGTATGATATAAAATCATAACATAACCATAACTAGTCTAACCACTAGTTAAGCTAGCGATATAGGGGCACTTACCTCACGCCAACATAGTCGGCATAAACACGATCAACCCGTAAGGTTGAACCTCATCCCATAGTTAGCCCAACGACTAACTAAGCTAATCCCATAGTTAGCCCAACGACTAACTAAGCTACTCCTAGTGATGGATCCATACTAGCTACGCACCCTATACCCTATCTTTCACCATTACCATGTAACAAACATGATAAAGCTAACACATAAACCATTATCATACATAATATATGATAAAGCTAACAATAACATGTTAATACCAATGTACTTACCTTGATTCTATGATCACAACTTCACTAGCAACAATTCCCCACTTCACACTTGCTTCCTATGTCATAACCATCTCACATTAGGGACTAATTAACTAATAAATCATGAATTTATCAACACTTGACCATTATGATCAAACATGAACCCTAATTTACAATTTGGGGAAGAACACTTACTTGATGGGAAATGCAAATTAAAGCTTCTTAGATGCTTGGCAATACTAAATGATGATCAAGATAGCTTGAATGATAACAATTGAGCTTCCCTCCCCTTTTTCTCTAATAACCGATCTTCACAAAGGGCCAAGAAGAATGTCCTGGACTTTTCTCTAATTTTCTTATAACTAGATATTTAATCATTTAACTTTACTTATTTGACATTACTAGCCCTCCTAGTCTTATTCTTTCTATAATGCCCTCACATTTATCTATTTAGCTAACTAATATCCCAAGACTTATAATATACAACATATAATATTTACATAACTAGTACCTTCGGGATACGGGTGTAACACTAGGCACGTGAAGTTCTTCAAAATCAACACAACCTTGAAGATCTAACATCTCAAGATTTGGAAACAGCTCACCTTGATTCACGAAGTTCAAGGAATTCGAGATTCGGACATGCACTAGACACGTGAAGTTCTTCAAAATCAGCACAACCTTCAAGATCTAACCTCTCAAGATTTGGAAACAGCTCAAGGTCAAGGCTCCTCAACCTTGATTCACGAAGTTCAAGGAATTTGAGATTCGGACATGCACTAGACACGTGAAGTTCTTCAAAATCAACACAACCTTTAAGATCTAACTTCTCAAGATTTGGAAACAGTTCAAGGTCAAGGCTCCTCAACATTGATTTACAAAGTTTAAGGAATTTTAGATTTGGACATGCACTAGACATGTGAAGTTCTTCAAAATCAGCACAACCTTCAAGATCTAACCACTCAAGATTTGGAAACAGCTCAAGGTCAAGGCTCCTCAACCTTGATTCACGAAGTTCAAGGAATTTGAGATTCGGACATGCACTAGACACGTGAAGTTCTTCTAAATTAGCACACTTATTAAGAGATAATTTTTCGAGATTCGGAGTTAACCCAAGGTCAAAGGTTCTTAACTTTGAGTGACTAATACCGAGGTAGTTGAGCTTTTGACAGCTAACAGGCATGAAAAGTTCTACTAAATTATCAGAATATATAAGAGATAACGTCTCGAGATTCGGAGTAATCCTAAAGTCAAAGGTCGTCAATTTTGACGAAGTGAGAGAAAGGAATTTGAGTTTTGGAAGAACCTGACAGCAAAAATAAGACAAAAAGATTAATATTAGTGTAGTAACAAACCAATAAATTAATAGCATTATTAGGAATTATGCAAAACAACAAATCAACAATTATTCTACCTTTTTTTCTCCCTCTTCCCAAAGTTGTACGATTCTGTTCCACGTCATCTCAAGTCCAACAAGATTGTTCGCTTGAAATGTTTTGGGTAAATACAAGAAAGGGTAATAATTACATTTTAGATATTTTAAAGAGTTTGAAAAGTATTGGGCGGTATTATCAAGATCTTCGGCATAATATCGAATTCGAAAATCCACTTGAAGATATCTAAGTTGCTTCATTTTTCCAAGACCTTTCATAACAGTTCCCGCATTTGCGTTCGGCTCAAAAAGTTTTAGACATATTGTTGCTTCAGTAACCTGCAATACAAAAACAATGTCCATAATACTGGAAAGTCAGAACAAATGCAAAGTTTTAGTTTTCTCTACATTACAAGTAAACTGATCTTTACCTCGTCATTAGCCAATATATCTTCAATTTCCTCTTTAATCCACAGTCGGCTATGTTTGTTAGGTTCATTCGGGTGCTCACGACGAACAATGTTCTTTCCCATTTCTTCTATATGGTCATGCATGCCCAAAAACCCATTTTTATCAACAGTTATGAGAGATCTCTGCTCAAGAACTTTTAAACCAATTCTAGCATGAAATCCACGGCTTACAAGAATTCTGATTGCTTCTTCTTTCTGCTCGCCTTTCAATATGCATGCAATGTCTAGAAATATTTCCTTATAATCTTTCTCCAGACTTGTATAGCTTAATTCTAGCTTTTCCTGAGTCTCCTCTAAGGGAATTTCTTTTAGTCTTTCTATGGCATCCTTCCATTCATGCTCATCTTTACCACAAAGAAATGAACCTAAGACTTTGAGTGTTAAAGGAAGACCAGCAGCATAGCGTACAACTTTTCCTGATTGCTCTTTGTATCCTTGAGATGGAATCTCTCTTCCAAATGCATGTCTACTGAAGAGAAAAATTGCTTCCTCATCTGATAAGAGATCGATATCTCGAATCTTCACTCTGTGGTAGACCTTATCTGATAAGAGATCGATATATTGAAACTTCACTCTGTGTGCTTGCAATACTTGCTCATCTCTTGTTGTAACGATAATTCTACTTCCCTTCTTAAACCAGTTAGTCTCACCGGCTAACGCCACAAGTTGGTCTATGTGATTCACATCATCTAGAACAAGAAGAACCTTTATACCTTGCATCCTCTCTTGCATCATGTTTTTCCCATCATAAACACTATCTAGAGTGACTTGTTCATTTAGCACTCTTGAAAGGACCTGTTCTTGTAACTTCTTCAAACCAGACATAGAGGGTTCTAAAACTTCCCTCACATTCGCAACAAAGCTTTTGGCTTCAAAATCAGCAGATAGACGATCAAAAACAGCTCTAGCTGTAGTTGTTTTCCCAGCCCCTCCCATGCCTTTGATCCCTATCATCCAAACATCATCATCTATTCCCATTTCTAAAGAAGAAACAACATCCTTTACTCGAGTCTCCATGCCGACCAACTTTTCATCAGAGCCGAAACTGATGGAGCGTAACTCTAGCGAAATCTCTTGACCAATTGTTTTGATGAATTTAGCTTCGTGCCTGTATGCATGGTAAAAGAAGGTTTTGTTTAGCATACCCTATATCCCACATGAACCGTGTTTTAGATCTATAACATACAATCATATATCAAGCAACATACAAAAGAAATGAATATGGCACACATAGATATGATGAAGGAATTACCCGTCATTAGTGTTCTTGAGCTCCCAACCAGCCAGATCGGCTGCTTCTTTTAGAGCCCTTTTCCATTTCTCAGCAGCCTCTTTCTCTTTATTCTTGGAAAAGGCATTTTCAACTGCCCCGATTTGGTTTCTCACTTCGGTGGGTTCCACATCATAGAATACATGGTAAGCAGTGTGCCCAGTCATCTTCCGACACTCCATAATCACTAGTACAAACGAGACCACCGCCGACGACTGTTTCTCAACCTTGCCGACGTCATGACGTCGGCACCATACCTTATCGACGTCATGTCATCGGCACGAATAGTCGACAGAGCCACGTCGGCAACGTCCGTACCGACGAATAACGCCGACGACAGAGTGGGACCCACATGATTTTCGGTCAAACGTCTGTTTTTGCTCGACAATTTCTTACCGACGCCTAGTCGTCGGCAACAAAATAAATATTTAATAGCTTAATTAGATTAACTAAGTAAAGTCAACGAAAGTCAAATATTAACGTACACCACACCGACGACGATTCGTCGGTAAGGTTTGAAATAGTCAAACAAAGTCAAGAAATTGAAAATTGTTGCCGACGCCCTTTCGTCGGTACAGTTTGCAATAGTCAAAAAAAGTCAAAAAATTGAAAAATGTTGCCGACGTCATATGGTCGGTACGGTTTAAAATATAAACATTTTCATTATTTTGCCGACGACATGTTGTCGGTATCATATGCATGTATATATTATAGCGACGACATGGCGTCGGTATGGAAGTAATATTGCAGCTGCGCAGCAGCCTGCGCAGCTGCACTACCCAGATTTTTGCCACAAAAATGTGCAGCAAAAATCTACCAATTCTACCTGCTCTTATAAACCACATTCCAATACAAACAACGGCTATAAAGTTTATAACGGCTAAAACGGCTATATATAACCACTAAACACTTAATAAACTTTACAAAACGGCCATAAACTTTACAAAACGGCCATAAACATTATAACACCCTCAAAATACATCATAAAGTTTACAAAATGGGTGTTATAATCGCTAAACCTAGCTACTATATGTACAAATGTTGCAATATCCTAAGTGTTCAAAGATAATAAGATTGGGGTCGTAAAAAATATAGTTCCAGAGACAAAACAACACAAAATAATACCTCTAGATGTACAGCCCATCGTCGTCAACCTCGTCATCATCATCACTCCCGCTCCTAGAGCCACTCCCGCTGCTAGAGCCACTCGCGCTGCTAGAGCCACTCTCGCCGCCTGAGCCACTCGGGAGAGCGCCTGAGCCGCTCCCTCCCGCGCCGCTCCCACTGCAGCCTCCAGCGTCACCTCGAGAACCAACCTGGGTAAGAAACGCGTCCCAGTCTGGGTTCCTCGAGATATAACGTGTCAAAAGCTCGAGCCTCTTCTCATTTTTCTTGGCTTTCTTCTTCTCTTTTTTCCTCTTTTTCTCAGCTTCAGCCAGACTCTTTTTAAATTCATCAATCTGCCCCGTAGCTTCAGCAAGCTTCCCTTTAAGCTCGGACGTACCTATAAACGAAATAATCAAAATTTAAAAACGGTCATTTCAATACATATATAAGATGCGTCATTTAATATTATCCAACTGTACATACCTGGTGGAGCTGGAGGCGGCATGTCTACCCGTGGCCTTTTCAAGTAGGGAACCACCTTGCCGACGCCGGGTATATGACCACGCTGCTTTCCCCCGATCACCCGAGAAAATATATCCTCCTCCGTAAGGCACGGCTCGTCTGCCGGCATATCAGATCTAGGCTGCCTCAGCCGGACCATCTCTTCCTGTGTAGTTGAAAAAAAATGAGAAAATTAATATATTAGTCGGGTTAATTACTAGATTATGTTTCAATAAATCACTAAGTGCGTGTTTGGAAAAAAAATAAATAAATAAATAAATAAATAACGATACTTACAAACCGAGCTCTAGCCTCATCCTGCAACCATGCACCATTCTTGAAGTGGGTGTCAAGATATGTATCGAACATGGACGGATACTGGTGGTCCTGGCTCCTCTCAAACTGTATAAATATATACACATGCATATAGGATGAAACAAATTAAAATGACAAATCAAACACCATATATATTTTACTTAGTATAAATAATTTTAATTAATATATTATTAAAATTAAATAATCTTATAAAAATAAAATGTGTCTTACATATTCGTGTCGAGATGCCGCAAATGACTTCGAACCGTGGCGGCTGAGAATCGTGTTCTTCTTTCGATTCTCTTTGTTCACAGCCGATCTTTTCTGGGCCGCCTCCGACATGTACAAATCGACATACTTGTTCCACTCAGACATCTCCAAGCTCGGAGGAGGATTTCTTCTTATCTCTTCCACTCTAGCAGCCCCACCCTTTTTTGTAAAATAATCGCGTTTCATATCATATTTATTGTCACGGTATCGACCAGGGAAATACGATGTGAGCGCCGAGCGAATGGTATCCCAGTCTGGTCTGCTCCTGTGGCGCTCCAAATCGAACATAAGCTGCAATCAAATATAGTTAAAATTAATATAAAGATATAAATAAATAAATTTTTTTTAATAAATGTACACATTCAAATAATTAAATATAGAGATATAAATAAATAAACAAATTTAAATAAATATGCACATTTAAATAAATAAACACGATAACATAACAATATAAATAAAAGGAAAATGAAATAACTGACCCCGAGCTGCGGAAGGAAGTCAGCCGTCTTCTCCGGCTCTATATCGTACCAGGAGGCATAGGAGAGCGGCAGCCGCCGAATGAGCTCGCCGACATAATTGCTAAACCATGCCGCGTGCTGGCCCACATGAGTGTAAGTCCCCTTATCACCAATCTCAAACTCAATCGACTGTGGGCCACCATCTCTCACGGCGTTCTTGAGCTTCACATTCTTATTTTCTTCGCGTGGGCGCTGCCTACCGCCACTCTGATCTCCCCTACCCCTGCCTCCCCCCTGCCCCGACCTCCTCGGCGGGGTCGCCCTGATCCTGCAATTGGAGTGAGTGGAAACGTCATAAAGTAACTTATATAGATATATGTATATGTATGTATATACATATATGTATATATATATATATATATATATATATATATATATATATATATATATATATATATATATATAACATATGTATATACATATATATGTATGTGTATATATATATATATATATATATATATATATATATATATATATATATATATATATATATATATATATATATATATATATATATATATATATATAATCACACAAAAATATAGATATATGTATATATATACATATATAGATATATGTATATATATATACACATATATGTGTATACCTATATGTATATATATACACATATATCTATATATATACATAATATGTGTTTATATATATATACATATATATATGTAATCTAGAAATTCTTACCACCAGCACGGTGCCCGCCCTCAATCTGACGGGGAGGGGAAGGTGGGTCACCGGCACCGTCACCACCGTGACCACGCGCGACTGCTGCTGCCATCTGTAAAAGTACAAGTTGAGTAACATATAGAAATTCGGGAACAAATTAACATAAGCATGCACACATTCAAATACATACACATTCAAAAGAAATATACACTTTTAAACAATCCATAACAATTTCATTAAAATAAGTGTCGTTTTACAAGTTACATTTTAAGATCAATCTGCACAATCACAATCACTATCATAAACAACATTAGTCGCATCAACTTCATCATCAGAATTGTTTGCGACTTCATTATCAGAATCTACTAAATCATAAGGATCGTCGTCTTCATCATCAATAAAATCATCGTCGTCATCAACAGGAATGATTGGTGGTGGTGCCTCAACTAACGTTGATTCACCATCGATATTTAAGGTTTCAAGTTCCAAATCATTCAAATTAGCAGACAGTTGGAGATCGGATGAGTTGTTGCCATGTATCACATCATCATCGTCTTCTACCACGATGACATCCCAGGTTGTGTTGTGATTTACTTCTTGGACGACCTTCCAATGGAGTGGTCGTCTGGCAGGATCTTCAAGGTAGAAGACTTGTTTTGCTTGTGTTGCGAGAATGTAAGGTTGATCTTCGAACGCATAGCTACATGCCAAAATTTGTGTCATGTTGTTTCTAGTGGTAAAACGTTGGACTCTACGGTTTTTGTTGCTTAAGTCGAACCACTTAACTCGAAACAACACAACTTTGAACTGGGAATATGCGAACTCCAGAATTTCTTCTAGCTGACCATAATACATTTCTCCCTCCTTCTCACCAGGTGAACAAATTCCGCTGTTCTGAGTTGTACGTTTTATATCGCGGCTGTGTACGACAAACCTTACACCGTTGACTACGCAAGAGTTGACTGAGATTGGGGTCGGTGATGGTCCACAAGCCAAAGCGAATAAGTCGGGAGTACAGCTTGGGTCATCGGCTATGTAAAGTTTACGGATCTATGAAAAAAGATAAGAATAGATGGAGATGAGTAATAGTCGTTATTTATACATGGAAATACATACAATAAGTTTACCTTCGTCTCAAACCAGCTCGGAAATGCTTGTTGCATGTCGATATCAGGAAATTCCATGAAAATGTTCATGATATTAGAATAAATCGAAAAGATAACTTGGGAAACAGAAATTTCAAAATATAAACGCATACCTCTCGAACTCGTCCATGTACTTGTCGATCTCAGGACTGTTGTGAAGTACATACCATATCACTCTCTTCATTTCTTGGAGACCTAACTTAATCAATGTCTCTTTACCAGAATTGGTACATAGTGATCGGAACACCTGGAAACACTTGTTGGGCGAGGACGGTCCTGAGATGCAGCGGGATGATTAAATTTTGTCCCAACACTACGAAAATAACAAGAACAGAAAGTTAATGCTTCATCTGCAACATAACCCTCCGCTATTGAACCCTCCGGCTTAGCTTTATTTCGGACATAGTTTTTAAGCTTCTTCATGTATCTTTCAAATGGATACATCCACCGGAATGAAACAGGCCCGCCTTCAATAGCCTCTTCAGGTAAATGCATAACCAAGTGAATCATAATGTCAAAAAAAGCAGGAGGATATATTTGCTCGAGACTGCACAAAATATTGATCAACTGGTCTTTAGCTTTCACCATGTCTTTCACCATCAAAGTTCGGGCGCAAATTTGCTTAAAGAAGAAACAAATCTCGATCAATGGTGTATAAGTCTGTGCGTCCAAGTATTGCTGAAGTCCATAAGGAAGTAACCGTTGCATCATTATATGACAGTCATGAGACTTCATGCCCGTTATACTGTTATCATCTTTGGTCACTTTTGACTTGAACTTGGATCCGAAGCCATCTGGTAGTTTAATTGTTTTGATGTATTGACAGAAGAGTTTTCTTTTATCGGGTGTAAAAGAGTACTTTGCATGAGGCTTCGAGCACTTCCCGTTTTGTTTGTTTCCGAGCCACAACTCCTGTCGAATGCCCAGAGCTTGCAAATCTTGTCTTGCCTTCGCGGTGTCTTTAGATTTGTCATTCATTAACAAGGTGTTCAAGATACTCTCCAACACATTTTTTTCGATATGCATGACATCTAAATTGTGTGGTAGAGAAAGAAAAGACCAATATTCAAGATCATAGAAGATAGACCGTTTAGTCCAGTTCAGCTCGACTGTATGATTACGTTTTATCTTCCCACCCCCATAATCCGGATGTTTCCCCGGCACACGTGTGGGCAATTACGCAAGTTGAGTCAAGATATCAGCCCTAATATCTTTTCTAGGAGGATCTCTATAATCGGGTTCACCATTGAATGTTGTACAGTCCCTCCTCCATTTATGGTTTTTTTTTAAGAATCTTCTATGACCAACATAAGTTGTTTTGCTTATCACACGCGTAGCCGGAGTGTCTACTTTGCATGTAGGGCAAGCGTAGTAACCTTGCCCTTGCCAACCAGACAAACTACTTCGAGCAGGAAAATCATTGATGGTCCATAAAAGCATCGCTCTCATGTGGAATTGAGTGCCTGTAGCAGCGTCCATAGTCAAGATACCTGGTTTTTTCCATAATTCCACATGGTCATCAATCAAGGGCTTCAAGTAAACATCGATGTCCTTCGCCGGTGATTTAGGGCCAGGAATCAACAACGTCAGCATCAAAGAAGTCTCTTTCATGCATAACCACGGAGGCAAGTTATATGTTGTTAATATAACCGGCCACATGGTGTAAGTCTGACTAAGGTTTCTGAACGGATTGAAACCATCAGCAGCCAACCCTAATCGAACGTTTCTTGGTTCTATAGCAAAATCCGAATATTTATTGTCAAACTTCTGCCATGCTTTACCATCAACCGGGTGTTGCATCTTACCGTCCGTAGACTTTCCAGTAGCATGCCAAGTCATATGTTTTGCAGTGTGAATAGACTTGTACAAACGTTGTAGTCTAGGAATGATAGGAAAGTAACGCAACACCTTGTTAGGAACTTTCTTCCCCGTTGTTTTATTGTCTTTCCATCTACTCGTTTTGTAACCGGACAATACTCCAAATCTTCGCCATCATCCCCCCGATATAGAAAGCAATCATTTTCACAAGCATGTATCGACTCGTACCCTAACCCGACCTTTTTAAATGTCTTCTTTATATGATAGTATGACGGTGGGAGATTGTAACCTAACCTGGGCGGAAATACCTCCTGGAGAAATTTTAGCGTATTGTTAAATGAAGTATCACTCCATTTACCGCTGACCTTGAGATGTGTAAACTTTGCCATAAAATCCAATGTTGTCATAAAGTCACAACCCGGGTACAGAGGTTGGTTGGAACTTGCAAGTAACTCTTCATACTCGTTACGCAGAGGAGGTGTCGCTGCTTGAGTAGGCTCATTACTTGTCTCGCCAATATTTCCATGAGTCGGCTCATTATTTGAAGGAATATCAAGAATATCATTTTGATCATTATTCGGAGGAATATCAAGAATATCATTAAGGCACGCACCCATGTTACTCATCTCACGTTGTGTTGTGTTATCAAGAATATCATATTGGTCATTATTCGGAGGATCCGGTTCACCGTGACCCTTCCATTGTGTATAAGTTGGGTCCCACCCATTGTGGCCTATGTGGTATTTAAGACCTTCGAGAGATACCCATGGAACATTACGACAACGACGACACGGACATTTTATGTTTCTGGAACTATTCAATAACGGTTTGCAATGATCGAGGAAGGCGGCAAGACCATCAAGAAATTCTTTTGAACCACGATGCTCTATACGGGTCCAACTCTTATCAATTATCATAACTGCATTTTTATGATGCAATCGGTTATTATATGCATTTAATTAATGATTAAGAGTTGTTTTGTTCGCCTAGCGCAACTATGGAAGGCAATCCTAACCTACTCTTTGAATGATTCGTCCCATATATGAATGCGTATAACTGATTTACTATTTAAGAAAATTTCAACAGCATTTCTCCTCAATTCCCCAAATATGTGCATTAAGGACATATTCGTAGGAGTAAAGGAGAAACACTGTCGAAATAATCCCAAATAGTAAATCAGTTATACGCATCCATATCCTAAATGAGACAAAACAATCAAAAAGCAGTCCCAAACAGGGGACTTTCCGAAATTAATTTCTAATAAATTAATTCCGGACGGGTTTTCTATAGGATGATTAACTTCGGACGGGGACTTTCCGAAATTAATCACTAAAATCTTAAAACATTCACAAAAGTCTAACTATTACAATTTAGATCCAACTATACTTATGCATTACATATTACATAAGGCATTAAAGTAACATTGCAAAGAAAACAACAACCGAGCCGATCTATAAGTATTGAATAGATCTTTTGTATATCTTAATTAGTTAGAATAACATTACAAGCATAACATTACATAAAGTTCCACCATAATGTGCACTAATCCAATCACACAAACAAGGCATATAAAAGACACAATTTGTTTTTATCCAGCATGCAAAGGTGACTAATGAACTCATATATGACACAGAAACATGTCCCTCCCCACATTAACAGTTTTAACTAGTCCACACTTCACCACATATGAACTCATATATCACACTTCACATAAGATCATATATTTCACATGTTACAACAGTTTATTCGACCTTACTTCCAAACGACACAAATAGCCCATACCACCCTAGTTTAACGAGCCAATAAAAAATAGAACAATCACATAAAACAACCTTACTTCCATACGACACAAATAGACCTAAAATGACCCAATTATCCCAGCCACTTAATCCGACTAACACCCGCCTTATATGTGTTTTTAATCCACGTTTCATGAATACTCTTTTACCATCCTTATAATCACATCCTAGTTCATCAAATAACCCACAAACAAGCTCCTAGTTCATCCTTATTATCACATCCTAGTCACTACCTAGCTAAACATATGTTTATTCAAATAATAACTAGAATGATAATAATTAAGCTAATAATATAAATAGTAACCTGATATTTTGAGACTACTACTTCGGGCTGCGGTCTCGGGCTGCTGTCTCTCGGGCTCGGGCTATATTAAAGGAGTAAACATTAATATATAAAAAGTTATAAAAAAAACTGTTGTCGGTGACATGTCGTCGGGAAACTAAAAGTTTTAAAAAAATAAAAAAGGGACCACATTACCTCTATCTCGGTTGTCTCAGCTCTCGACTCTCGCTCTCGGCTGTCTTGGTGGAGCTGTGGTGGTGTCTTGGCTGTCTCGGCAGTCTCGGCAAAATTAACAAAAAATAAAGAAAAGAAAACAAAATTAATACAAAATTAACACTTAAATTAACACTTAATTAAACAAAATTAACAAAAAACAAAATTAACAAAAATAAAAATTACCGGTGTCTAACTCATAGCTGTGGTGATTTTTGTAGAAAAAGAAGAAGTGGGGAAGAAGAAGAATTAAACAAAGGAGAGGAGGTGCACAGTGGTGCTCGTGTAGTTGTGGTGGAGCTGTGGTGGAGCTGCGGTGGTGTCGGAGGTGGAGCTGTGGTGTCGGAGGTGGTGGGGTGTAGTGATGGTGGAGCTGTGGTAGTGGTGGAGTAGTGGTAGTGGTGTCGGAGGTGATGGTGAGGTGTGATGTTTAATCGCCGGCGATGAGAGGAGAGGAAGAAGAATAAAAAGTTATACGTTTTTTTTCTTCTAAGTCTTGACCAGATCTAGTTTTGATATAACTTTTAATGTTACCGACGTCATGTCGTCGGTAACGTAAAAGAATTTTGTCGTTTATGGTTTGGCGGGACGTGTAAAATTTTGGTGAAAATTTTGGCGCTTATATTACCGACGACAAGTCGACGGTAATATTATAAATACTTTTATAAAATTAAAAAAAAAATAGTTTTATAAAATTTTAAAAAAATAGTTAAATTTTTTATTTATTATAAATACTTTTATAAAATTTAAAAAAAAAATTAAAAATACTTTTATAAAATTAAAAAAAAAATAGTTTTATAAAATTTAAAAAAAATAGTAAAATTTTTTATTTATTATAAATACTTTTATAAAATTTAAAAAAAAATAAAAATACTTTTATAAAATTAAAAAAAAAATAGTTTTATAAAATTAAAAAAAAATAGTTAAATTTTTTATTTATTATAAATACTTTTATAAAATTAAAAAAAAATAGTTCTATAAAAAAAAATAGTTAAATTTTTTATTTATTATAAATAAGGTTGTACACGAGATAATTAACGAACAAAGTTCCAGCTTATCTTGTTATAGTTTGAAAGATGCAATTCCTAACTAATGAGCCGAGTTGATTAACGAACGAGCCGAGATGTTATGGTTTTACACGAGATGTTTAACGAACGAGCCGAGATGTTATGGTTTTACACGAGATGTTTAACGAACGAGCCGAGATGTTATGGTTTTACACGAGATGTTTAACGAACGAGCCGAGATGTTATGGTTATACACGAGATGATTAACGAACGAGCCGAGATGTTATGGTTATACACGAGATGATTAACGAACGAGCCGAGATGTTATGGTTTTACACGAGATGTTAACGAACGAGCCGAGATGTTATGGTTATACACGAGATGTTTAACGAATGAGCTGAGATGTTTATGGTTATACACGAGATGATTAACGAACGAGCCGAGATGTTATGGTTATACACGAGATGATTAACGAACGAGCCGAGATGTTATGGTTTTACACGAGATGTTTAACGAACGAGCCGAGATGTTATAGTTTTACACGAGATGTTTAACGAACGAGCCGAGATGTTATGGTTTTACACGTGATGTTTAACGAACGAGCCGAGATGTTATGGTTTTACACGAGATGTTTAACGAACGAGCCGAGATGTTATGGTTATACACGAGATGTTTAACGAACGAGCCGAGATGTTATGGTTATACACGAGATGATTAACGAACGAGCCGAGATGTTATGGTTATACACGAGATGATTAACGAACGAGCCGAGATGTTATGGTTTTACACGAGATGTTTAACGAACGAGCCGAGATGTTATGGTTTTACACGAGATGTTTAACGAACGAGCCGAGATGTTATAGTTTTACACGAGATGTTTAACGAACGAGCCGAGATGTTATGGTTTTACACGAGATGTTTAACGAACGAGCCGAGATGTTATGGTTTTACACGAGATGTTTAACGAATGAGCCGAGATGTTATGGTTATACACGAGATGATTAACGAACGAGCCGAGATGTTATGGTTTTACACAAGATGTTTAACGAACGAGCCGAGATGTTATGGTTTTACACGAGATGTTTAACGAACGAGCCGAGATGTTATGGTTTTACACGAGATGTTTAACGAACGAGCCGAGATGTTATGGTTTTACACGAGATGTTTAACGAACGAGCCGAGATGTTATGGTTATACACGAGATGTTTAACGAACGAGCGAGATGTTATGGTTATACACGAGATGATTAACGAACGAGCCGAGATGTTATGGTTATACACGAGATGATTAACGAACGAGCCGAGATGTTATGGTTTTACACGAGATGTTTAACGAACGAGCCGAGATGTTATGGTTTTACACGAGATGTTTAACGAACGAGCCGAGATGTTATGGTTTTACACGAGATGTTTAACGAACGAGCCGAGATGTTATGGTTATACACGAGATGATTAACGAACGAGCCGAGATGTTATGGTTATACACGAGATGATTAACGAACGAGCCGAGATGTTATGGTTTTACAGGAGATGTTTAACGAACGAGCCGAGATGTTATGGTTTTACACGAGATGTTTCACGAACTAGCCGAGATGTTATGGTTTTACACGAGATGTTTAACGAACGAGTCGAGATGTTATGGTTATACAGGAGATGATTAACGAACGAGCCGAGATGTTATGGTTATACACGAGATGATTAACGAACGAGCCGAGATGTTATGGTTTTACACGAGATGTTTAACGAACGAGCCGAGATGTTATGGTTTTACACGAGATGTTTAACGAACGAGCCGAGATGTTATAGTTTTACACGAGATGTTTAACGAACGAGCCGAGATGTTATGGTTATACACGAGATGATTAACGAACGAGCCGAGATGTTATGGTTTTACACGAGATGTTTAACGAACGAGCCATGATGTTATAGTTTTTACACGAGATGTTTAACGAACGAGCCGAGATGTTATGGTTATACACGAGATGATTAACGAACGAGCCGAGATGTTATGGTTATACACGAGATGATTAACGAACGAGCCGAGATGTTATGGTTTTACAGGAGATGTTTAACGAACGAGCCGAGATGTTATGGTTTTACACGAGATGTTTCACGAACTAGCCGAGATGTTATGGTTTTACACGAGATGTTTAACGAACGAGTCGAGATGTTATGGTTATACAGGAGATGATTAACGAACGAGCCGAGATGTTATGGTTATACACGAGATGATTAACGAACGAGCCGAGATGTTATGGTTTTACACGAGATGTTTAACGAACGAGCCGAGATGTTATGGTTTTACACGAGATGTTTAACGAACGAGCCGAGATGTTATAGTTTTACACGAGATGTTTAACGAACGAGCCGAGATGTTATGGTTATACACGAGATGATTAACGAACGAGCTGAGATGTTATGGTTTTACACGAGATGTTTAACGAACGAGCCATGATGTTATAGTTTTACACGAGATGTTTAACGAACGAGCCGAGATGTTATGGTTTTACATGAGATGTTTAACGAACGAGCCGATATGTTATGGTTATACACGAGATGATTAACGAACGAGCCGAGATGTTATGGTTTTACACGAGATGTTTAACGAACGAGCCGAGATGTTATGGTTTTACACGAGATGTTTAACGAACGAGCCGAGATGTTATGGTTATACACGAGATGATTAACGAACGAGCCGAGATGTTATGGTTTTACACGAGAAAAGTCAACTAATTGAAAAATGGTGCCGACGCCCTTTCGTCGGTACCGTTTGCAATACATGAGATGTTATGGCGCCAAAACTTCCCTCCAAAAGATTTTTTTTTACCATATATAACAGTTAGCAGATTGCTCTTAACCACACAAAACAATTATACACTCTCAAATCCTCACAACCACAAACACAAACACACACTGTTATCATGGTGAAGATGGCGGAATTTGAAGCTTTTGCTTGTCCTTGTGGACGAGGAGACGTAATTCTGCGACAATCGCATCGACCTCACTCCGTGGTAAAAAATACTATGCGTGTCCTTTATCCAAGGTGAACAATTACATACTTTTTTGTGTGTTATTTAAATAATTTGGTTAGTCGTTAATAATTATAGTTTTTACTCTTTAACAGGGTGGGACAAAGGAGTATGGATGCGATTTTTTTTTATGGAAGGATGAACGACTAGCCAAAATGACCGCTTCTATTGGAGCTTCAACGCCTCCTACTCATTCCGCAAGACCATCCACAACTCCAACTCGATACACTGAAGGACCTTCAACATCAAGTCCTGGAAATACAGAGTGCTCAAACTGCATCAAACTGAATCACCAAATAATGGTACTCAATAAAATGCTAGAAGTGTATATGCATCCAAACAAACACACAACTGATTCAGCTGCCTTACTTCACGACCTTTATAATGACATGGTAGGTGATATGATAAATCTTCGTATGTAGGTTGTTGTTGTTGCTGTTATTGTTGTTGTTGTTGCTGTTATTGTCGTTGTCGTTGTTTGTTGTGTTATTGTTGTTGTTTAATAAAATGTTGTTGTTGTTGTGAAAACTGATGTCGAACGTGCTTTGTATTTTTAATTTGTACACTTTAATGTTGGAGGCGTTGTGAAAACTTAAGTATCCATCAAGATTCAACCATAAGGGGTCGTTTGGTTTATGATGTCCAAACAGGGCCGTTTGGTTTATGTTGTTTTCTTAACAACAGCCCACAAGAGCCGTTTGGTTTATGCTGTCCAAACAGGGGTGTTTGGGATTGCTTATTTCCTGCACCAAAAGGGTGTTTTGGTTTATGACCTTATTTGAAGAAACAACATCACAATTAACAAACACGAATGCACACATTTTATTTAAAACACGCAAGAGTTCTCAAACGAAAAACTCGACAACCAAACAAAACAACTCAAACTAAACAACTCGACAACCAAACGAAACAACTCAAACTAAACAACTCGACAACCAAACGAAACAGATCAAACGAAACGACCCGTTTATTTTTTTTGCGGCTACTTCCCGCTTTGCTGGAACTCGCACAATCTTTTCCTTTCCTTGCTCTCATTTCCTTGATACGTGCAAACGTAGCTTCGAGATTTGTTACTCTATTTTCCAGATTACCAAATTCGGTGTTGAGGTCCAACGTGCTTTCAGCTTCATCGTTACCTCCAACAGCAGCAGCTTGAGCTTCAGCAGCACGTTGAGCTTCAGCAGCACGTTCAGCTTCAGCAGCATCTAGCTCTTCCAAATACTCTCTATAGTACGACTTTCTCCTCAACCATTCCAGAATCTTGTCCCTCTGCCACGGTGCACAGTTCTCATAAGAACCATATTCATCAAAAATTTCCCAGCCCCAATGAAGTATAATTTCATTATACAGGAGCTCGTGTGATAAAGCCTTCGACCATTCCTGTTCCGGCGTTAAACCATCCATTGTTATGTGTGAGAATTTACGTGTTTTGTGATAATTTTATTATATGATATATATATAAGTAAAAAATTGGCGGGGTGGAGGGAAATTTTGGCGGGAAATATCACAGACGACTTGTCGTCGGCATAATAAAGGCGGGAAAACCCCGCCCAATTATTCGCTATTATTCACAAGAGGGAAAAGTCAAAAAATTTGACTTAAATATGTGCCGACGTCATGTCGTCGGCGTCATTAAACTAAATGCCTTAATCATCCGCTAATCCCACGCTAATCACAATTATTTTTTGGTTTATACTATGCCGACGACATGACGTCGACATAGTTTTGCCGGTCAAATTCCCGCCCAGGTTTTCACCAAGTCAAACATTAGATTTATTTTACCGACGAAACGTCGTCGGCATAATAATGATATAAAAATTCAACGCAGCCTTGGCTGGGTCAAGCCATTTTTTTGTCGTTTAGCGTATGGTGCCGACGACATTGTGTCGTCGGCGTGGTGCTCGTCGCCCGTGCTATGTTTTCTTGTAGTGAATCTTGACAAGCTCATTCAAACACCATGACGAAGAAGCATAGTTCTTGGAAAAAACAATGATGTAAAATCTCGAGTCTTCAATGGCTTTTTTTAGCTCATCACTGATAGTTTTCCCTTTACGGATTTTTACATCATCCTTGTAAGTGTAAATGCCTTTTGCCTTAAGAGCTTCATAAAGATGGCCAAGAAAGTTGTTGCGAGTGTCTTCACCCCTGAAGCTTAAAAAAACATCATACTTAAACCTCTTTTGAATGGGTGTAGTTGAAGTAGAAGCCATTACTTTTGGTGCAGATGAGTTTGAAGAGGATTCTTCTTTTTTTGGTGCAGATGAGTTTGAAGAGGATTCTTCTTTTTTTGGTTCAGATGAGTTAGAAGAAGATGCCTTTGAATAAAAGTAATAGATAAAAGTTGAAGATGCCATTAGCATAACTCCTAATAAAGCTATGGATGAAGTTATGGATAAATGATCGGAGAAGAAACGTAATAATCTGCTGAAGGACATTTCTACAAACTGAAAGCAAAGAAAAGTGAATAAAATGGGGGAAAACTTGATAATGTGAAGGTGATTGGTTAGGTGTAAATTATGATGAAACTGAAGCTGTTAAAAGAGTTTATGTGAAGAAACAAACTAGTTCCAGCTGGGGATATTGAGAAACAAAAGCCCACTCATATGGTCTTTTGGTCAATGAGAAAGAAAGATAAAATTCACCAAAAAAAGAATAAGCAACCCAATACATCCTCTTGGAAACTGCTTATTCAAGCCAAAGTAATTTAATCTGTTTCTCCAAAAAGACAAAAATAAACTCATCAATTTAACATTAAGACAAACATAAAACTACAAATTATTCACAGAAATCAAGCAGGCTCAGTAGAATGAGTTACCGACTTGCATTGACTACTGTGTGAATCTCATCAATGAAGAGAACTATTTTTCCATTCAAAGCAGTAACAAGCCTCTTTAAGATCAGCTTTAAGTCACTCCACAAAATCTCCTACGTATTTAGCACCAGCACGAACCCATATAGAGTGATATAAGCTGCAAAAGGATCAAAATTTATGAACACAGACTTGTGATTTTTGAGAATGAATACACAAACAGCATATCAGCACGAAACATATTAAAACCGGTGGTAATGACGGTGACAGCTAAGAAAAAACCAATTTTCCAATTTACCAATTTTTCAAGCAGTCTCTTTTATTAGTTAAACACCTGTTGCAACCTATATAATTAAAAAGTATGACAGATAATTACAACAAATGACTACTGTCGAAACTGTGGATCTCGATCATCTCGGCTAGGTATTCTTTGAAGAATTTGGACTGGAGCTGCTTGAGTTCTAACCCTACTGCTTCATTTGGTTGTTGAATTTATGTTTCGTCAAGATATGTTTTTTATTATTGAGTTTATGTTTCGTCAAGAATTTGGTTCTTGAATTTATGTATTCATTGGTTTTTTTTATTATTGATATGTTTCGTCAAAGCACTGCTTTCTAAAGGGACGACATGATGAAGTACAAACTTTTGTAAAATGTTTTCTTCAAAAGCGTTAAAAGTTGATCAAGAAAGAATACTGAAGAGGCTTTATTAGCACATTATAAGCTAATCAAGATAGTAATCTGGTTTTACAGATCAACTTTTTACAAGCTGTGTCACAGCTAAACTACTACTAATGAGCCTATTGAACAGTCATATATTCAATTATCGTTTACTAAGGATAAAATAGTTATTTCTGTTATTTAGATAACTAGATATAATGCCCGCGCACGCGCGGGGTTTTTTCTAATCATTTAAATAAATTATTATTTTTAATTTCGGATTTTAATTATTATAATAGGACCTTCAAAACCATTGTACTTTGATTGAGGTATTGAATTAGGGTTATTTACGAATGTAATGGGTTTTAATATTAATTAGATTTGGAGGAGATGTTCTTGCGTCAATGATTGTGCGTGAATGAATGATAAGAGATCGAGTTTGATTGATGGAGGAGGAATATGGGAATGTTGGGACTTCAAATATTTAGTAGGAATGATACTGAATTTTAAGTTTCAGCCCAAATCTTTGAAAAACTTGCTCCACCGTTTTCAAGTTTTAATTTTTTATATTTTGACACATATATTTTTGTAAGTTTTTATTGAATGATTACAAATCACATTCTTTTTTTTTGTAGAATATGGATAAATTAGAAGTATTTAGGCTTTTCTTATTTAATATTTAAGAAAATAATAATAATAATAATTTGATTATTACTTAATAAGGTATGATTTGATTTTTTTGAAATGGAAAAGTCCCCACTAAGGGTTTTGCTTTATTATATAAAAGATATCCATTCAAAATAATTATCAAGCTGTGTATAAATAACCGGTGAATCATAAGCAACATTAAATCAATATGTCATAGCAAACAATCACGTACGATCTTATAATATCATATTAAATCAATTTGTTCCAAACTACCTCCTATGACATTATCAAAATTTATATTCATATTAATCAAAATCCAAATAAAACATACAGTATTCAGTACGGGTGTGTATCCAAGTACAAAACTCCTCATATCAATCTATCCTTAAAACTCCTCATACAGACTCTATAAACAAATAGCAAAAGTAATAACCAAGGATATACACTAAGATACTGCCGAAAAATAAATTCCGGTCACAAGTGGGGGCGGTTTCCGTCAATGAAAACTTGAATCTGCCTCAGAAAAGTGTAGGGAAGCTTCACTCGCCGGAGGTGATATCCAATTCGCCGGTAAAAATAAGAAAGAAAATGCGTGGCCGGGCTTCAAATGAGTCGGTTTGAGGTGTTTTGGTCGAGAGAAAAGTAGCTATCCGGTGGTGGTGTTTAAACTCGCCGGAAAAAAGCAAGGTCGCCGGCGGCTGTAACAGTCGTGACAGCTAATGGTGGTTATATCTGTTTTCTTGTTACCGGGAAATTAGAGAGAGTTAATTATATTTTAGTAAAGGGACACTTTTGTCATGGAAATTTCTTTGTCTTTTGGTTTTTAACATTCAATTCCTACCCCAAATTTCCTTTTGATAAAGACAACTTTATATAATTCCAATAATTTCTTGTCTTTTACAATTTCTAATAGCAAAAGAAACATCATAGAAACTCCTAGATAAACATATATGTCATGATAAAAGAAATATCTTGACATAGTTAACTAAAATTATATCTCGAGTTCAAAAAAAGAAGAAAAAGTCATATCATGTCTTAATATCAACATAAAGCAATGAACAAGCCAATTCTATGAGGTTTCAACTAAAAACGCTAGAAACTTCTAATTGAACTCTCATGGATATTTGCAGCGTAGCGTTAATTTTTGTAAAAGACCTTTCTATTTTCCCTAAATGTACATGGTCCAAAAAAATTATGTTTTTATTCTTGTTTAGGGTTTTTTTTTTTCCTAAATGCGCATGGTTCCGTCCCTAGTGTTACCAATATGAGTTGGATAATCTTTTGTTTCGTTAAACAAGGTCCACCACAACCAACTAGTACAATACCCGTGCGTTGCACGGGTATAACGATTCAATAATTTAGAAGGAAAAAAAAAGATTATAAACTTGTTGTCAGTATATTAAAATAAAATAAAAAAAAAAAAAAAAAAGTGCACAATCATTCTTATTTAATGATAAATATTAAATCTAAAACACACCAAAGCACTAAAAAAATGATTTAATGCATTAGCCGAATTTGCAGATTTGTTATTGTGACTTGAGTGAGAATATGTCACATTACATTACAGATTTTAGCTTATCTATGAGCATTAGCATAAAGATGCACTTCAGCTCAAAACCACTAATTGGTGGTTAGTTGAGAATGTAATTTTCCCTTGAGTTGGATAATATTAAAAATTTACTATCCTATTATTGATTCAAGTCTTAGGTTTTTTTTTTTTTTTTTTTTTTTTTTTTACTTCCGCAAACATTTACAGCTTACTTATAAGTCAATTTAGTTGGATTTATATTATTGCATACTTGTCATTTACAGCTCTTGATCTTTTTTATCAATTCATTAAATTGTATCATATACACAATCTAAAATCATTTACAGCTTACTTTACACATGCTTGACTTTTAAGTTTCTATTCATTAAATTCCTCTTGATATTAGACATTGACAAAATATCATCAAGAGCATAGTTTTCAGGATCCTGATCCTAATATTAAGATCTTACAATTTTACGATACTGCAAAGCAAAAACGATTCGGATCCTATATAGGATCTTTGCAAGCTTAAGATCTTATAAGATCCCGATCTTGACCACACGATTTTAAGATCTAATCTAGTCCGATCTTACTTTTCTCGGATTACAAACTAAAAAACTATAAATTTATGGGTTTTTTTTTTGTAGAATTCAAAAAACAACATGTTAATCGTGTTAAACAATTCATAATCATAATTTAGGACAATATTTCTATTAAACATTCAAAATATTTTCTGTTTATAATGTATAATAATTTATAGATTTGTATAATATTACAAAAACTATTAAGAAATAACGTTAGAGTAGGATCTTAAGATCCCGATCCGATCTTACGATCACGATCTTGCAAAGACGAAAACGATCATGGGTAGGATCCCGATCTTGAAAACCCTGATCAAGAGTATCATCATCCCCATCGAAAATGCACTCATCGTCCGAACTTTTGATTTGAATAACATCGTTCCATTTCCATGTCGCCAAGTTTGCTTCCCTTTTCCTTTTCTTAGATTCGCGAATCACCTCATCAACCAACGGTTAGGTATCAACTTTCATGTTGTTGTCAAGCTGTTGTTTAAAGTCGGAAAACAACATTATGCCTTTATACGAATAAATGAATATCAGAAACGAAACCGAAAAAGTGTAGAAAGGAGTGTTACCTCATGCTCATGAAGATCGACATTATCGTTCCCGGCTTGCTGTTCAAAGGAAGAATAAAATGTCACGTATCGATAAAAAAAAGTTTGACGTGAGAAGTTGTAAAATAACTTTACTTGAATTCCTTCGTTGATGTATATGATGTTTGTTTAGGCTTATATAGCGGGCTTATTGTTTATATAGTTTTCAGCTTATGTTTTACAAGCTCACTTTTTGTGGCTTATTTTGAAACTTTCCGGCTTATATAACCTTATTTTGTCATAATAAGCTTATATAAAAGTTTTGAAATAAGCCACAAAAAATGAGCTTATGAAACATAAGCCGAAAACTATACAAGCCATAAGCCCGCTATATAAGCCTAATCAAACGAAGGTTATTTGATGGGATTAATTATCATCATAACTATATACTACAAAAAACTATACAGTCATTGATAACAAAATTAAAATAATAAAAAAATGGACCTGGATCGGAGATGAGATGATTGAGTGACGATTAGGTAGAAACCGGCGGCGTTTTCCGATTAATCGTATTAAGCTTTCACGTCCGGTTAATTGTGTTCGATTAATCGGATTATTATTTGGATGATGTGGTTGATGATGGTGGTGTGCGGGGTTAATGGTTTTTTTTTTTTTTTTTTTTTTTTAAAAAAGTTGCTTAACCATTTTAAAATAGAAAAGTGTTTATAAAGTATTTTAAAAAGTATTTAAAAAGTAATCCTAAAAATAAAAGTACAAAAGGGTTAAAAGTAAAAAAAGTTGGAAAGTACAAAGTTAATGACAAAAGTACAAAAAGGTGGAATATAAAAAAAATCGCTCAAAGTACAAGCCGTCAGTCGTTCAAAGTAAAAAAAATCGCTCAATATTGAGAAGGGGCAAAAAGAATAAAATAACATTTTTCGAAGTTTATTTTTTGGCTGGAAAAAGACAAAATAGAAGGTCGCTTAATTCACGAAAAATCGATGTAAAAAAGTCGCTTGAAAAGTACACATAGTAGGCTATGACACAAGTACCACTTTAATGATTTGGTGGTCGCCACATGTCACTCCCAGATTAAAATCACTGGTCGGTCCTAAAAAACCCAACACTTCTAGCGATTGGGCTACTTAAATATTTGCCCTTAAATACATCCCAATGACTATAAAATAATACTTAAAAATATTTGAACTAAGAAAATGTAATTTGATTTCTTTTAGTGTTATGGTAGCTTCAAAAGTAGTAAATACTTTAATGTGACGGCCATAAATGTCTGTTAGACTAATACATATTTAAAGAAAAGAAAAAAGTTATTATAAAAAAGAACACGTACAAATATATTACAAGACTGCATAGTACAAATGTGTAGACTTCTTTTTTTTTCTTTTTTTTCTTTTTTTTTAAGAAACGCAACATATTATTGAGAACCTTGAAAGAAAACTAAATTGTGTAGAAATGGAAAAGGATGTTACGAATGAGATTAGTAGTGTGATTGTTTAGAGACACACGATAATAACGGTATAAAACTCATCATAACTCTCGTTGTAATGTTCAGATCCGATGACGAGGTCTAACTCGGACGGCATGTACCAATCGTCTATGGATTGAGCCATTTGTTGAGTAGTGCATAAATTAGTTTAACTATGCAATTTACCACAATATGCCATTTTTTTACTACATTACACAAGATTTTCTTGACATTTTAGCCAATCTATGAAGGATATTCAACTCCAATTGTATTGTCTATCTTTTATATGCAAATTAGTATGTCTCTAAGAAAACTTTTTATATGTGGTTACTTTTGTGAAACTTCCCACATGGAGTAAAGAGAAGAAGCTTTGCTTGCTTATATACTATGGTAAACATGGTTTGAACAAGTTGAGATTAGTATGTGTCGTTGGTTTCACATGTTCGATATTGTTTACGGAGAAAAGAGACAATTTAGAATGTAGTGAATCAATAATTCATATAACATCTAAATTTTTTGTCATTTTATTCAGAAGTCTACCTTCTATATGCAATTAGCAAGTCACCTTATCCTTAATTTCCTATTAGCAATTAACATGATGAATGCCATTCTAATAGTAATTACTACCTTCTTCCAAAAAAAGTGTCCACATTACTATTTATGTTTGTCCCGGAAAAAGTGTGATTGTTTAGAGGCACACCATAATAACAATATGAAACTCATCATAACTCTTGGTGTAATGTTCATATCCGATGACGAGGTCTAACTCGGAGGCTTGTACCAATCATTTATAGATTGAAAATCATTTTAACTATACAATTTACCACAATTTGCCATTTTTTTTATTACACAAGATTTTCTTGAAATTTTAGCCAACCTAATGGAGGATATTATACTCCAATTGCATTGACTCTCTTTTCTAAGAAATGAAAACTTTGTCAAACTTCCCGCATGGAGTAAAGAGAAGAAGCTTTGCTTACTTATATATTGTGGTGAATATGGTTTGAATAGATTGCGATTAGTATTATGTTGTTGGTTTCACATGTTCAATGTTGTTTACCGAGAAAAGAAACCATATTGAATTTTTGGAGCAACAATTCATATAACATCTAAATTTTTTGTAGCCTCTTTTATATGCTATTAGCAATTGACATAGTGAATATCCCAATGACTACAAATACAGGGCTGTCCCGTTGATTTTGGTGGCCCCGTGTTACAATTACAAACGAGGCCCTCTAAAAATATAATTATAAGAGTTAATTTCATAAATGGTCCATGTGGTCTACCGGGTTTAATGGGTTTAGTCCCTAAACTTTTTTTTAATGGACCAGTTTCCGTGGTTGCGACCCATAACGGGTTTGGTCCCTGAGACTAACTGTCATTAGTTTTTACCGTTAGCTAACGACCGTTTTCAACAAACATTTGCATCGTTAGTTCTTTATACTAACGACCATTTATACTTAACTCTTTTTTTTTCTTTTTTTTTTTTTTTTTTTAACAATTAAAAAAAATTTAAAAATGGTTTTCTTATAATTTTTTTTTCTAAATATCTTTAAAATTTATACACTATTTTTATACACGTTTTCATACACACATTTTTATACACACATTTTTTATATACACTTTTTTATATACATGTTTTTATACACGTTTTTATACACACGTTTTTATACACATATTTGTATACACGTTTTTATACACATGTTTTTTATACACATGTTTTTATACACATTTTTATACACACGTTTTTATACACATTTTTATTCACATATTTTTATACACATTTTTATACACATATTTTTATACACATGCTTTTATACATACATTTTTATACACACATTTATATGAACATTTATACACACATTTTTATACACACATTTATACACATATTTTTATACACGTTTTTATACACACGTTTATACACACACGTGTGTATAAAAACGTGTGTATAAATGTGTGTATAAAAATGTGTGTATAAATGTGTATATAAAATGTGCGTATAAATGTGTGTATAAAAACGTGTGTATAAAAGTATGTGTATAAAAACATGTGTATAAAAAACATGTGTATAAAAATATGTGTATAAATATGTGTATAAAAATATGTATAAAAATGTGTATAAAAACGTATGTATAAAAACGTGTATAAAAACGTGTATAAAAACGTGTGTATAAAAGCGTGTATAAAAACATGTATATAAAAACGTGTGTATAAAAAATGTGTGTATAAAAATATGTGTATGAAAACATGTATAAAAATATGTATAAAAACGTGTATAAATCTTAAAGATATTTAGAAAAAAAATATAAGAAAACCATTTTTTATATTTTTTTTAGAAGAAGAAGAAAAAAAATATAAAAAAAATTGGTTAAGTATAAACGGTCGTTAGTATAAAGGACTAACGGTGCAAATTTTTGTTGCAAACGGTCATTAGCTAACGGAAAAAACTAACGATAGTTAGTCTCAGGGACCAAACCCGTTATGGGTCACAACCACAGGGACTGGATCCGTTAGAAAAAAGTTTAGAGACTAAACCCGTTAAACCCGACAGACCACATGAACCATTTATGAAATTAACTCTAATTATAATGGCAAAAAATGTCAATTTTATAAATGGAGACTAAAAAAGTTGGACAATCTCTTTCCTTATTTCTTTTTGCGTTAAAAAGGGAAAAAACAAATACTAGATCATAAATAAAAGTACCTTATAAACAAAACGCAGTAAATGACTCCATATTGGAATTCTTGATTTTAGCAAAAGACCTTTTTTTTTCCTCCACTCAACAGTCAAGAAATAAAAAATATTGACTTTCCTAATATAAATACTGAAAAATGCTAATGTATGAATGAGTTCTTTGAAATTAATGGAGGCCCTAGAAATAAATGGGCCTGTGCACTCGTACAGGTTGCACACCCTTATCACCGGGCCTGACTACAATAGATAATACTTATAAATATTTGAACTAAGAAACATCAATTTTAGTTTTTTATAACGTTATAGGAGTTTTAGAAATAATTTTTTTTTTTGAAAAGCTGGGAACTATCATTAACAAGAGATCCCAGAAAAGGGGAAAAGGATATACAAAACCAGGAGAACCAGGGAATAAACAAAACCAAGCAGCGAAACAACAAAGACTAGACTGAAATAAAACTAACAAAACAAGTCAAAAGGCTTTGCAAATCCAGTTTGGAGACATAGACTTTAAACGAGCTGAGATCCATGTCATCGAGAGCCTTTGAATAGCTGGAAAGATGTCTTCATCCTTGATCTTCAGGACCTCATCCGGGTGGGCATTGACCAACCTATTTCTCCAATTCCAAATAGACCAGATGGTGGTTAAGAGGACACCATGGACCACCTTTGTGATGCGAGAGCACCCATTTACACCAACGTTACCTTGAGCAATATCTTTAATCGAGAAGAAGGGAAACGTAACCGAGGGAGGCAAATTCCACCAACTCCAGATTTTCCTCCATATAGCAAGGGGATGAGAACATTTAATAAGAACATGATCAATATCCTCAACACTAGTACCACAGAAGGGGCTCGAATCAGTAACCATGTTAATACCACGATGGCTAAGGTTTGCCCGGGAGGGAAGTCTATTAATCGAAGCCCTCCAAACACAAATATTAACTTTAACATTAGAGAGAGAGCATATTAGGTAAAATGAAATAATTAGTGGGAGCTTTAACATTTTAATTCCTACCCCAACACAGAAATTTCTTTGTCATCTTTTATATAATAATAATAATAATAATAATAATAATAATAATAATAATAATAACAATAAATTATATGCTTTATTAACACCACCAATTATACCCGACAAAATGAAATAATTAGACGGAGCTTTAATTATATTATTTTCGTAAAGAAATAATGACTTTTACCAATGGAAATTTCCTTGTCTTTTAATCGAGACTACTTTTTAACATTCAATTCTTACACCAATAATTCGAAAAAACGAAATTTCTTTGTCTTTTACAATAAAAAAACATCATAATAATTCCTAGCTATAGTTAAGTAAGAAATTTGTAATAGCAAAAGAAACATCATAGAAACTCCTAGATAAACATATATGTCATGATAAAAGAAATATCTTGACATAGTTAACTAAAATTATATCTCGAGTTCAAAAAAAAGAAGAAAAAGTCATATCATGTCTTAATATCAACATAAAGCAATGAACTAGCCAATTCCATGAGGTTTCAACTAAAAACGCTAGAAACTTCTTATCCCATACCATTACAAGAATGGAACTCTCATGGATATTTGCGGCGTAGCGTTAATTTTTGTAAAAGACCTTTCTATTTTTCCTAAATGTATATGGTCCAAAAAAATTATGTTTTTATTCTTGTTTAGTTTGTTTTTTTCTTTTTTTTCCCACCTAAATGCGCATGGTTCCGTCCCTAATGTTTCCAATATGAGTTGGATAATCTTTTTTTTTGTTAAACAAGGTCCACCACAACCAACTAGTACAATACCCGTGCGTTGCTCGAGTATAACGATTCAATAATTTAGAAGAAAAAAAAAGATTATAAACTTGTTGTCAGTATATTAAAAAAAAAAAAAAAAAAAAAAAAAAAAAAAAAAAAAAAAAAAAGTGCACAATCATTCTTATTTAATGATAAATATTAAATCTAAAACACAAAGATTTTAGCTTATCTATGAGCATTAGCATTACAGATTTTAGCTTATCTATGAGCATTAGCATAAAGATGCACTTCAGCTCAAAACCACTAATTGGTGGTTAGTTGAGAATGTAATTTTCCCTTAAGTTGAATAATATTAAAAATTTACTATCCTTATTCAAGTTTTTTTTTTTTTTTTTTTTTTTTTTTTTTTTTTTTTTTTTTCTCTCTTCCGCAAACATTTATAGCTTACTTATAAGTCACTTTAGTAGGATTTATATTATTGCATACTTGTCATTTACAGCTCTTGTTCTTTTTTATCAATTCATTAAATTGTATCATATACACAATCTGAAATCATTTACAGCTTACTTCACACATGCTTGACTTTTTAAGTTTCTATTCATTAAATTCCTCTTGATATTAGACATTGACAAAATATCATCAAGAGCATAGTTGTCAGGATCTTTATCATAATCTTAGAATCTTATAATTTTACGATACTGCAAAGCAAAAAGGATCCGGATCCTACATAGGATATTTGAAAACTTAAGATCTTATAAGATCCCGATCTTGACCATACGATTTTAAGATCTAATCCGGTCCGATCTTACTTTTCTCGGATTACAAACTAAAAAACTATAAATTTATGGGTTGTTTTTTTGTAGAATTCAAAAAAACATGTTAATCTTTTTAAACATTTCATAATCATAATTTAGGACAATATTTCTATCAAACATTCATAATATTTTGTGTTTATAATGTATAATAATTTATAGATTTGTATAATATTACAAAAACTATTAAGAAATAATATTAGAGTAGGATCTTAAGATTCCGATCCGATCTTACGATCACGATCTTGCAAAGACGAAAACAATCCTGGGTAGGATCCCGATCTTGAAAACCCTGATCAAGAGTATCATCATCCCCATCGAAAATGCACTCATCGTCCGAACTTTCGATTTGAATAACATCGTTCCATTTCCATGTCGCCAAGTTTTCTTCCCTTTTCCTTTTCTTAGATTCGCGAATCACCTCATCAACCAACGGTTAGGTATCAACTTTCACGTTGTTGTCAAGCTGTTGTTTAAAGTCGGAAAACAACATTACGCCTTTATACGAATAAATGAATATCAGAAACGAAACCGAAAAAGTGTAGAAAGGAGTGTTACCTCATGATCATGAAGATCGACATTATCGTTCCCGGCTTGCTGTTCAAAGGAAGAATAAAATGTCACGTATCGATAAAAAAAAGTTTGACGTGAGATGTTGTAAAATAACTTTACCTGAATTCCTTCGTTGATTGTCATTTTCGCAATACCGAACTCATTTTTTATTGCTACGATAGTTGACACATTGTTTGATTTGTTAATCTCTATAAATGCGCAAAAAATCAAATGTTAAAGTTACTACATAGAATTACTACTTTGATCTATAATGGATGAAAAAGAAAGCATTTGATTCACACACCCATCTTAGTTGAGTGAAAAGGTATTGTTTTTGTTAGGCTAGGAACTGTGAATGACTGTGAAATGAAGAAGAGTCGATGTCTATTTATAAGGTTCGCGTCAATGGTTTCTGGTCTATCATTAACTTCTTTACATCTTAAGAATCCAATTCTGAGATGCTTGGGCTTAGGATTCAGGGAATGAGCAATATTCAATTACTAGAACTATGCTTGCAAGTTGTATTGGTGGATGTTAATCAGAATACACAAATATTTTATATTGCAATACCGTTTTTTTGGTAAAACAAAAATCTCGTAGGTTAAAACTATTCAGATCAACATCGACCCCGACAACTTGAAAGCCTAATTGAAAGTAAGAAATATAAAATTGCTCCCGAAATAACCCCTAAACACAAACATCTTGAATGACTAATTCATATGTGAGAAATACCATCTAACTTGAGTAACTTGATTACTCATTCTACACACTCGTTTTAGCAATATCTAGTATTTAGGTGTAAAATTCAGCTTCGTGTTTTGATCTTTTAAGTATAGTCCGATCCTTTTTTCTTAACTAGTACGGAGTATATGTACATACCTTAATATAGCATTAGAGTTACTATTATGTGAATTTAGACCAGATTTTTAAAGATAATTTTCTTTTCTGTTAAAAAAAATGGAGAGGGAATAATAAATAGAGAAAATTACAAAAATCAACATTTATCCATTATATCGACACTTTTAACATCATTTTCCTATTTTAGTCATGCTCGACTGCTTGAATCCACCTAATTTTTGACACGTTTCATTCTTATGTATTTTTTCTGTAAGAATGACACGTGTCAAAAATTTGGTGGAGTCGAGCAGTCGAGCATGACCAAAAAAGTACAAAACTTGTACTTATTTGTACCTGAAAAAAAATACAATGGAATGACACGTGTCAAAAATTAGGTGAAGTCGAGCAGTTGAGCTGTAGAACGTGACCAACATAGAAAAAAGATATTAAAAGTGTCATAAGATATGAAAGTTGTATTTTTGTAGCTTTTGGTTTATCCACCATGTACATAATGTTAAATATACCACTGCAAGACTACAAAAGCCACAATCCACCCATCCAACCCCAACACCCCCTTCAAAAATGGAAAACACAACATGGGAACAAAGACACAACACCTTGACACATATCCTGACACACCCAACAACAACTCCATCTCTCCACTCACAATACTTGGTCTCAACACAAATCCCATGTTACCACAAATGGGACTACCCTCCAATCTTATGCTCTAAGCACAACCAATTTAAATGGGCTATTGGTCTATTTCTCAAAAGGGTATCTAAACTAGGTGTCATTAACCAAGGTACTTGGAGGTCTAAGTGCCCTTATCAACAACCTCCACCCTTAGTGCTTGCTAAAGGTGTAGAAGAAGCAAAATGGGGTGACGAAGATAAGAGAGAATATGTGAAGAAAAGGCTTAGAAAGAAAAAAATGGGGAATGATATCAACCCTTGGATCCCAATCTTGTTGCCTAATCTTATCTTGTTGTCTTTTTTGTTTTGGGATCCTTATGACCCATGATGCATGATGCACCACTAATCCCAAAATCTCATGAAAATTTTATGTCTTTGTTTGTTTTACTAGTATTGAGTTTAACATTGTTTTCGTGATCGTTAATTATTGAATCCCAATAGATCGCCTTTGTGGCCAGTTGATATTTGTGAGTTGTAACGTGTTCAGATGAGTTTGAAGAAGATTCTTGTTCAGATGAGTTTGAGGACGATTCTTCTGTTTTTGGTTCAGATGAGTTAGAAGAAGATGCCTTTGAATAAAAGTAATAGATAAAAGATGAAGATGCCATTAGCATAACTCCTAATAAAGCTATGCATGAAGTTAGAAGAAGATTCTTCTTTTTTTGGTTCAGATGAGTTTGAAGAAGATTCTTCTTTTTCGGGTGGTGCAGATGAGTTTGAAGAAGTTATGGATAAATGATCGGAGAAGAAACGTAATAATCTGCTGAAGGACATTTCTACAAACTGAAAGCAAAGAAATTAAAGTGAATAAAATGGGGGGAAAAAAACTTGATAATGTGAAGGTGATTGGTTAGGTGTAAATTATGATGAAACTGAAGCTGTTAAACGAGTTTATGTGAAGAAAGAAACTAGTTCCAGCAGCTGCATTTACGTTGAGAAACAAAAGCCACTCATATGGTCTTTTTGGAAGATAAGATTCACTGTTTGGAAAAGAAAGATAGGCCACTCATATGGTCTTTTGGTCAATGAGAAACAAAGATAAGATTCACCAAAATAAAAAGAATAAGCAACCCATCAAGACACAAATAAACTCATCAATTTATCTAACATCTTAGGCTGGGCACAGTGGTGACCGAACTTGACCCACCTTTCCGGTTGACACGTCAGCTTTCTCTCTCCGACGACCAGACATGACCCAAGTGCCACAGTCGATGACCGAGGGTTTTTTTTTTATTAAATATCAAACGTATATGTGTATACTATCGGTCGAATATACAACCGATTGTGTGTTTTGTAACTCGACAACCGATATTCGAACAAATGACCACACTGGAGACAACCGATGTCCAAATCGGTTGAGGGACACACTCGACCGAATTTTTCAGGCCCATTGTGGGCAGCCTTAGAACCTGCTTTAAAGACTGGCTCCAACATTGTATAACATGATATTGAGAGTTGGCCTACTTTGGTAACACCATAAAAGGATTAAATGATTATTATTTAGGGGTGGAAACGAGTCGAGCCAAGCTCGAGCCTGCCAAAGCTCGGCTCGTTTATATATATAAAGCTCGAGCTCGGGGTCGAGCTCGTTTCAAATTTACAATTTTTATAAGAGAATGAAGATAGGCATAAGACTCCGTCATTTTTTTTACTTTACAATCTGGTCCAAAAGTATAGAGAAAAAGCCATTAAGTACACGTGTATTTCTTAAGTTTTTTCTGCATCTAAAGTGTAAAACGAAAATCAGATATTTTTTATGAAATTAGGAAACATTAAAACTTTTTTTAGTAAACCTATATTTTGTCTTCAAATTTGTGTCACACTGTTATGCACCTTAGTGACCTGGATAAAGGTGTCATCACCTATATCTTGGCAAAGTGCTTTATTAAAGATACATGCAAAATGGGGTATATACCCTCTTTTGCCGATTTTGTAGTTACCTAACGCGCATACACAACATTATTCCATCTTCAAAATCCGTGCACAGTGCTGCGGAACAACACGATTCAAAAATGTGCAGGCCACTTTCATTACAACCATAGACATAACAAGTAGAACAAAATTTTAGGGGTATGCAACCTTAGCGCTAAGCAACCACAGACTATTTCAACAATCAATCATACATCTAACTTACTAATACTTGGTTAAATTTCTCATCTGCCTATGACCTCACACTCCGCACCAAATCAAGTTGCAACTTCATCACCTCCTCTAGTCCTCCTCTACTGTGATCAGTACTTCTAAGCCTGTGATTTCTCATTAGTTCTGTTTTATTTCTAATGGATAAACTCAAAAGAATGGCGTGAAAGGAAATGAGCCAAATGGGTTGAATATCACCCAAAGTGTAGTTATTATGCGTAAAATCTCTTACTAAATTTTTTTGTATTAAACATTTAGATTATTATCGAAATAATCTAATTTTTTTGTAATATGTGTGACACACTGATTATAAATAGTTCTGTTAAAAGTGGACGAAAAGTGGTTCTGGTCAACCTAACCCCATCCCTACCAAAAAGTATACCCATTTTGACATGTTACGTAATGTTGCCACCCCGATTAAGTTGGCACTTGCAAAGTACCGGCAAGTAATTTGGCAGGGAAGAGTGATGAAAACTCAGTTCACTAATGAGGAGTTGAGACATCAGGGACGATGTCCACTCACTCCTGAAGAAATTGGACTGCTTTTGCTTTGGGTTTTAACAATGATACACGCCTCTATCTTGCATCCCACAAGGTAACTTCTAATCCACCTGACGGAAAATTTCTACGTTTGGATCCATACAATTTAAATTATCAGCTTGCTTTATGCCTGAAACATAGGTATATGGTGGAGAAGCAAGAATTTCTTGTTCACAGGTTTCGCGCCATCATATTTCTGCTTCAATAACGATTTCATGTTGTGTGGTTTGCGTATGGGGTGTTTTGGATAAAACAGTAAACGGGTAAATAACAAACAAAAGTATACTAACAATAATTATATTAGATACTGATAATGGTTAATGGTTATTGTCGTTGTGATTTCCACAGGTTGGAAATTCACACTTAAATAGGAATTGAAACGGTACCATTGTTCTGTTCTCCAAACGTTGTGACTTTTGGAGAAGTAACCGTTTTCCTAATATCAGATACATAAATGGGCCTGATTGGGTTATGCAATTTTCGACCCATTACAGAATTGTTTTGACCCAAACATAAATATAGTAATACATACATTACATAATATACTAAATACTAAACGTTTGATCTAAACACATTATAAGGGCTAACAATTTCCCCCCTAATGTTTTAGACTCAAACTCCTTGAACTTCTGCTTGTCTTGTCTTCAGGTAATGATCTGGAAATCATTACTTCCTTCACTGCTATCGTCATGATCTTCATCATCTTCTTCATTTTCTTCAAGCCTCACACCGAAATGGTCTCGACTGGATTCTATTGCTCCATCCTTCACCCTCTTGTCCTTCTGGTCTTGCAGGTCCATGGCCAAGTCAACTTTGCTTGCGTCTCCTACATTCTTTGACGTTTCACCCCAAGGCACACTAGCGGTTTCATGGTAGACTACAACTAGATCCAAATACTTCTTATAACAACTCTTGATTGTTTCTCCATCTTCGATGTCCAGGCCTTGTAACTGGGCTATGGTTCCCCATTTATCACCCATGGTGACGGGAAAATAGCCGCCCAAACTTTCAACACTTTTCAACAAACATAGCAGGTTCACTTCGACATCTTTGACAACGGGTGGAATTACATCGAGTGTATCGTAATTCAAATGCACTAAATAAAACCATCTTATCATATCTACAAATCTCTTGTTGAGGGCTTCCCAATTCTTGTATAATATGTTATCCTTTTTCAACAAGTTCATAAATGAGAGGAATCTTGAGAATGAATTAACCTTGAGAGCGTATAATGTTCCATTGAAACTGAGGAAGTCGTCATCTATGTAATCTTGGGTTACATCTTTATTCCAATCCAAATCTTCTATTCCTCTAACTAATGAACATTCGTCTCCTGGGTCAATTTCTTCAAAGTATTTCTGTAAATACTGATTATGTTCTTGTACCACTTCTTTCGGCCCAACTTTGCCTTTCTCATCATCATGTGGCACATCCGAATCTGTTTCCTCATCATAATACATATGGTATATGCTACATCTAGTATCCTTAATTTTCACAGAAAATCCTTGCTTCTTTAACAATTCTAGACTAAGGATATTATGCGAAACTTCGGGAGTATACTGTATTTGCCTCACAACTAAATTACCCAACTCTGTTTTGATAGTGGTAGTGCCAATTCCATATGAGAATATGAATTTGCAATCATGTTCATCTTTCCCTACTAACTTAAACTTATAATTCACATCATCAAACATGATTCTCCTAGGGCACATATGAAATTCGTAATGATTACTCACGTACCAAATATCGTTCCAACCATCGTCATCGGTTCCATTCAAAGTGTAGTCGCCATATACGTAAACCTTTTCGGGATACGTTCTTTCTTGATCAATTATCTGGTTCGTTAGGGCAGCCTCTTGTTCCAATTCAACGCCAGCCAACTTCTTTCTTCGTTCACACGCCCAAAAGGGGTGTCCCTTTTCTCGACAAATATAGCACTTCGCATTCTTTGCCTTTTTCTTTGCAACGGTTTTCCTTTTCTTCTCAATCATGCATTCTGCTTTGGTCTTGGCGTTAAAGGCTTCATTATCCAGAACTGTTTGAATCAGTAATTGCTTTGCTTTTGGCGAAATCGACTTCTTCTTTCTCATGTTCCATTGAAACATGCGCTTGGGTGTTTCCCTCAAAAGGTAACGCCCACTTTGGAACCCTGAAGTGTGTTTGTATGTTGGCGTTTCCCAAGGATTAGATCCTACGCTTTGATACCAATTGTTCACAGGTTTCGCGCCATCATATTTCTGCTTCAATAACGATTTCATGTTGTGTGGTTTGCGTATGGGGTGTTTTGGATAAAACAGTAAACGGGTAAATAACAAACAAAAGTATACTAACAATAATTATATTAGATACTGATAATGGTTAATGGTTATTGTCGTTGTGATTTCCACAGGTTGGAAATTCACACTTAAATAGGAATTGAAACGGTACCATTGTTCTGTTCTCCAAACGTTGTGACTTTTGGAGAAGTAACCGTTTTCCTAATATCAGATACATAAATGGGCCTGATTGGGTTATGCAATTTTCGACCCATTACAGAATTGTTTTGACCCAAACATAAATATAGTAATACATACATTACATAATATACTAAATACTAAACGTTTGATCTAAACACATTATAAGGGCTAACATTTCTGTACTGCGTTGTTAGACTTTTTAATTGCATAAGTCTTGTATGAATAATAAACAAAAGTCAAGGGACTGAAATTGTACATTAGATACTTAATAACTGTTTTATAGTTATGGCGGTTATAGAAGTTATTTACAGAATTCGGTTACACCGATTCTTGAACAGTCACGATGGTTCAAATGGCAACCATTCGACTAGTATATATAGGAGTCATAATGTAACGTTTAGTAGTGTGTCTCTTTGTAACAATGTAACCATGTTTACATTGATTAAATGAATGAATTATCTTTCTTGTCAATCTTGTTTTTATGATCCTGGAAAGTATCAATCTGTCAAACACAAAACCTGTGACCAATATATGATACTGGAAATTAGAAACCTGTGAAATTCGAACATGGCATCAGAGCCGAAGGTGTACAAGATTGCAAGTTGTGGTTCAAGTTTTTGATCAAGAGGATCAAGAGACCAAGAAGGGAGACACCAAGAATGTTGGGGAAGATAGTGCACGATCAGAACCGACTGACATGGACACCAAACGAATTGGTGGGAGTTTTGTTGTGAACTTTGAAACGCGACAACAAAACAAGAAGGAAGAACAATATTGTTGGAACCCCTGTTGGCGACTGAAATAGCGTGACAACAAAGAAGGGAAGACTCTTGACACATAGCGTGAAACAAGAGTAAATGCTGTTTGAAGCAAGAAGAAAGAACAACGTTGTAGAAGACTTGCAGGTTTGTGTTGGTGTGATCCTGTACGCGACAAAGAAACAAAGGAAACTTTGTTACAAAACCTTTGTTGGCATCCAATATCATACAACAAAACCGAGACCCCTTTGTTGCGACAAAGGTGGAGAAGAAGACGTCATAAGAACAATAGAAGACCCACGTTTGCATCATAACACAAACGTTGGATAGAAAAGGGACGTTGCTTGAAGAGAAGAAGGGTATACCGAACCAGAAAAACATATCAACTGTTTTTGAAAAACGCTCGCAATACAAAAGAGAGACAACAACAGGAGCATCCTGATCATTTGCTCGCAAGGATACCGTTGGTATTTCTGTAGGTTGTTGTAGACACGGTGTGAAATAAAGAAGAAGGAGTATTGTTGAAAGCGGACAAGCAACAAGGGCAACAAGGACATCACTTGTTGACATACTACCGTCGAATAAAACTTGGAGATAAATGAAGCAAGTTCGACATAAAAGAATTCGAGACTTGGAGATAAATGAAGCAAGTTCGACATAAAAGAATTCGAGACTTGGAGATAAATGAAGCAAGTTCGACATAAAAGAATTCGAGACTTGGAGATAAATGAAGCAAGTTCGACATAAAAGAATTCGAGACTTGGAGATAAAGAAGCAAGTCGACACAAAACAAAGAGAATGACAACGTGACAAGAAGTAAACATCGAACAACAACAACACGTTGATGAGACAGGAAGAAGGAACGAAAGAGACGCAGAAAAGAGTATGAAGACTCGAAGAACAAGACTTAAACAATTAGGGGGGAAAATGTTAGACTTTTTAATTGCATAAGTCTTGTATGAATAATAAACAAAAGTCAAGGGACTGAAATTGTACATTAGATACTTAATAACTGTTTTATAGTTATGGCGGTTATAGAAGTTATTTACAGAATTCGGTTACACCGATTCTTGAACAGTCACGATGGTTCAAATGGCAACCATTCGACTAGTATATATAGGAGTCATAATGTAACGTTTAGTAGTGTGTCTCTTTGTAACAATGTAACCATGTTTACATTGATTAAATGAATGAATTATCTTTCTTGTCAATCTTGTTTTTATGATCCTGGAAAGTATCAATCTGTCAAACACAAAACCTGTGACCAATATATGATACTGGAAATTAGAAACCTGTGAAATTCGAACATGCGTGAACTGTTGCCATTTATGGATGACAAAAAAAAAAAAAAAAAAAAAAAAAAAAAAAAAGAAAAAAAGAGCCTTGCATCTGACAAAGTACGGGCAGAAGTTGAAGGAAAAGCGTTGTTATTAGCGGCTGTTGATTATTATGTATGGTTGACCTCATTCAGCATATATCTGTTAAAAACTAACAGTAAAAATGAAAATTAGATCATTTTGAAAAAAAAGTTTACAGAAATTTAACTAAATGAGCTGTGGGACATATTATATAAAGTCTACCTTTTTAATCGAATATATTCGGAAATGACCCTATAATTCGCAAAATTAACATTTTTGAAACGGAAAAAAATGCAAAACTGTAAAATGTGCATAATATATGTTAAAATATTATAAAAAGTGCACATTTTTACCTGAAAGAATTGTTTTGAAATAAGTTTTTAACTATTTTTTGTGAAAATTTGCGATTTGTTGTTAAAAATGTGAAAACATGTGGATGATTTGACTTATTTGAGAATTTTAGGTGTTTTGCAAAATTATAATTTGTTAATTATAGGGTCATTCCCGGATATACATGAATAAAACGTCTAATTTTGCGGTGCACACCAAAAAGCCATTTAGGTGAATTCAAAAATCATTCATTTTGCTTTAGAGGCCGATATTTCAACCCATCTAGATAAAAACGGATAAAGTCCACTTGACTTTTATCGATTAGGTATCTAACGGGTCAAATATTTAGTTTAGTTATGAAGTAAATGGACTGAATGTGGTATGAACTATGAAGTGTATTCAAATTCATAGAGTTGGACAAAACTGTGTTGGTGGGTCCAAACCCAACCCATTTTGTTTCAACCCGTCTAACAGGCCTTTTTGACCCTTTGCTTCGCTGACTATAAAAACAAAGTATGATGATTTAACTATGATCCTCTCTTATAAATCGGGTCATTGGTGCTTGTTTTTCAGCTAGGATATCGAGCATACAAAAACTTGGAAGACTATCAGACCAAATATGGTGCTCTCGAGCCAGCTCTTTCTTAACGAAACTATGGAATGGCCTGAGTTTCAGTGGGCTATACAAAACGCGCATAAGAATAGACAGGGTCAAGTTAGGTTAAGAAAGGAGACACAATCCATATATACCTATCCAATACCAGATTGTATGTGTCAACAACATTAGTTAGTTCTTTTTTCAGTTTTGTAGAGTTAAAGAAGCTATAGTGTTCTAAAATGCTATTCATTCAGTCATGCCTGTAAATGAGCACGGATTACAGTAAAAGACAAATTCAATATATTTTTTTGCTTCTCTCTGAGGGCGTTACGTGCATGCACAAGTCGTACCAAATAGATGAACCGATATTTTTTGTAGGGTTTGGTTTTATGTTTTGCATGTATTTTTTATCGTTGTTAGTTATATCTGATTTTGGTATACTAGATTTGTTATTACGTGTATATCCATGGGAGGGTGTTTTAGGTGACTTACAGATAGTCAAATAGATTGAACTATTGTGTTTAGTCAAATAGATTGAACTATGGATTGAACTATGGGAGGGCGTTTTAGGTGACTTACAGTAGTGAGATTATACAACACACCCATTACCGTCAACAGTTATATGGGATCTGATTCGGTTATCACAAGGATTGCCGCACATCAATTATGGTTCCTATCAATGCCATGGTTCCTACTGATGGTTCCTAGCCGTCGGATTTTGCAATATGTCAATGTTTAATTGGGACATGTATTTCATTTTGCCCAATAAACATGACTTATTTTCGCTAACAATTGTCATGTTATGCAATTTTTTTCTTTATATACACCACCCTTTACGAAGGTCAAAAAATTAGGGGCTAGCATGGTTTGGTTTTGCTCGGTTTTTCCGTAAGTGAAACCAATCCGTAAATATTTGGTTTTTGTTTTTGAGAAACCATTATGTTTCAGTCTTTATCACGATTTGGTTATTCGTTTTTCCTCTCCCCCACCTCCACGGCCTCGGAGACTATCTCCACAGCCGTGGTTTCAACTACTAGTGGAGGAAATGGTATTGATATATATATATATATATATATATATATATATATATATATATATATATATATATATATATATATATATAATGAGGCTTTTCGCTCATTAAATATACTGTTGCTAGAGTTTCTGCATGAATTCGAAGAAGAAGATGAATTGAAGGGTGACAGTCAGATAAAAACACAGTAGTAAAGCACATGCAGATCATTTCACATATAAATATAAGTTCACACACAAATAGTTTACCAATAAACATTTCTACCATATCATCATAAATTGGTTCAAAGAAAGTACAAAAAACAAATTAGCTAAATACGTTGTAAATAGAAATAGTAAAACGATCGAACAATGCAAGTGAAGATAGGCAGCTTCTACAGAGAGCAATAAGCAAGTTTGAACACACATCGAGACCATTCACCAACTAAACTTAACGAAGAGCTTGTTAGCGTTCCCCATTCTCCTTCGAGACCATTTCTTATTTCACAACACTTGAGGTCAGGCCAATTCCCAGATTTGTTTTCCATCACCCCCATATCAATTAGCTTCAAGAAGTAATCAGCGACCTTGAGCCTCATCTGAAGATGTGCCTCTACGTACAGGGGCTGGCAAATAGAAAACAATGCATCAAAGAGGAGTACCGAGTTCTCCACCAAAGCATCTTCTTCAAATGTTTCAAACGAGAGTTTTTCAACATTGGTAGCCGGAAACAGGACCCTTGTTCTCACATCATCAATGTTGAACGCCAGAAAAGATTTTTCTAAACTTCGTATTACAATGTTAAACTTGCTTGATAAATTGAGGTATTCCCTCAACTTAAGAAAGAACAAATGATCGATGGGATAATTCACCCACAAAGTTAGCTCAATTTGCTCAGGAGCAATGGTTGGAAACAAGAGACTAGGCATTGCAAAGCCTTTGTACTGGAAAGAAAGTAATTTGGGAGCATTAACTTGTACTATTTCTCTTCGGCTGTATTGATACAACACTATTTTCAATCTCTGTAACGAATTGGATCTGATATCCAAAATTTCCACCGTACACCGCATCATATCAAGGGTTAAACTCTCAAGAAAAGGAAACTTGGTATTGATAATGTCACAAATTCCATAATCATCAATGGTCACACCACTTAAATGTATCTCTTTTAAACTCCCAATTGAATCTGTTATGGATAATTCAGGCATAAAATGTATCATTTGTGCGTCGTATGAAAGTGAACACAGACGTGGGACATCACAAATTTCCAAACGTGCATCATCACAAGGACTACCAGGAGCTATTTTCAACTCATGAAGATAAAGGAGGCTATTTACCTTTATTTTATCCAAGCCTTCAAAAAGTCTAAGGTTGATCTTTTCAAGTAACTTACAAGTAGACAGTAAGTTATGAAGGACCTCTTCATTACTTATGTACACATCAAGCAACTCTAGCACTCGCAGGTTCACGCAAACGATCAAAGGATTGGTACTAATATGAAAGGAATAGTTCTTGAGAAGGTGCTTTGTGAGAAAGGAAAAATCGAGTTTTATACTTAATGTATTTAGGTTCTCACTTGAGAATATCTCATCTGGCAAAGTAAATGAATTAATGTCATCAACGACCGTGAGGCAAAGCTCCTTAAGAGAGCTTTTGGAAGCTACACGCTTAATAAACTTTTCAGCACGAGTAGCCGACTTTGGCTTGCGGATGCCAAAGTGAATATCACATGTTATAATCGGTATGTTGTCCCTGTGATACCTTCGTATAGTCCGTCTGATCAGCCTCAAGTACCTTCTTTCTTGCTGTTTAGTTAAAGACTTACCGGATCGGCAAAACCTGAGAGTGGGGATGGTAGACCAAGCGTGTAGCCATGACTTGGACAAGACGCAGGTGCGGGCTGCATCTTTTGGTGGTAACAAAGCTTGAATATGATGAATCAACTCAGGTAAATCTTCTAGTTGCCGTCTGTGGGTCAGTTTCATTCTCTTCACTTTCTCCGTCTGTCACAAGATCGAATAACAAAAGAAAATGAACGAGATGGTTATGTTCAATATACAAATAACTGACAATTCTGTTTAGTTAAACAGTTTAACCGTTAGATAATTAGAATAAGAGCTATTGTCTAAAAAGATGAGGTCAAGGAAAATGTTGACTCAATTCTGTATCCATTGTTTTAATACGCACAGGAAGAAACCTCAACAACTTTGCATCTAAGCTAACAGAATGAAATCTAAACGACGAAGCGAACTTTGCATAAGGTGGTGTTTGTTTTAGCTTTTATAAGAAGCTTATATAGTTAAAAGAAGTTCATGAAAGTGTTTAGATAAGGTCCTTGGTTTAATCACAAAAGGTGAATGCTTCAAGCCTCGCTAGGCGTGTACATATGGGGGTGGCCAGGGAGGGGTCGGAAAGGGTCCCGGGATTAACCCGGTGAGGCCGCGTATCTTTAACAGGGAAAACCTTTCACCGTTTACCCGTAATAAACTTTAAGCTTATATGGGGGTTTCAGTAAGCCAATGAGCTTATACGAGAGGTGTTATAGCTACTTTGGAATACGTCTTTTGTGGTCATTTTAACATCATAAGCTTAGTACAAATAGTCAACAAGTGTTTATTAGCCCATAAGCTGCTTTTATATGTTTAAGCTTATTTTGGGGCTTATGAGCTTATTTGGTTTCGGCTCAAGCCTAAATTTTTCGGCTTATTTTGACACTTAAGGGTTTATATAAGCTTATTATGGTATGACAAGTAATATAAGTAGAAATCAAAAAAGCCTAACAAACACCCCCTAACCTACCTACCTCGCAAATAATATACCCAACGATCCCAACTAATAACGTTGTTTCATTTCTTCTGTCTAGGCGGTGTTTGGGTAAACTTACAATGGTTTCTAGGGGAGTGTTTGGTTTGATGATGGTATGGGGATGAGAGAATCACTTTCATTCCAATATAGATGTTTGGTTTGTAGGCTTGGTTTTTGAAAATAGGAATGAAATCCATAAATCTAGACATTTTCTAAACCCACCAAGCATGTTGGGTTTCATTCCAATACCTATAGTCATACCCCAATGCAAACCAAACACCCCCTTAATTGATAAAGTATGCCCAATTGCCAAACCCCCCCCCCCCCCCTTCCCTGAATACACAAGAAATAATAACTCAAAGGGTTAAGTAAAGAAATTAAAGCGAGTAGTACCCTGTTAACTAATATATAGTAATGAAACATATCTTCCCATATTATCAATTATCAAAAAATGACAATATTATAAACCTTGATAATTGAAAGTTTTGATAAACAAACTTACCTTGAAATGGGTGTTTGTTTTAGCTTTTATAAGAAGCTTATTAGCTTATATAGCTAAAAGAAGTTCATGAAAGTGTTTAGATAAAGGTCCTTGATTTCCTCACAAAAGGTCAAGGGATCAAACCTCGCTAGGTGTGTGCATGTGGGGGTGGCCAGGGAAGGGTCGGAAACGGTCTCGGGATTAACCCGGTGAGGCCGCGTACGTGTGAGTCAAAAAAGGCTCGCCATCCCCGGCTAATCTTAACAGGGAAAACCTTCACCGTTTACCCGTAATAAACTTTAAGCTTATAAGCTTACAGTAAGCCCATGGGCTTATACGAGAGGTGTTATAGCTACTTTCGAGTACGTCTTTTGTGGTCATTTTACCATGCTCATAAGCTTAGTCACAGGACCCAATTTCATCAGGTGCATTTACGAAAAATTATACAAAACGAGAAACACAACTTTTTTGGACCAGGTGCATTTAGGAAAAATCAAGGTTTTTTACAAAAATTAGCACTACGCCGCAAATTCCATGGGTGTCCCGAGACCCGCCCTGGTTCCGTACCTGAGCTTAGTACAAATAGTCAACAAGTGTTTACTATCGTCCCATAAGCTGCTTATATATGTTTAAGGTTATTTTGGGGCTTATGAGGTTTCGGCTTATGCAATATAAGCCGAAATAAAAAAAGCTTAACAAACACCCCCAACCTAACTCGCTACTGGGTGTTCGGGTAGGCTTACAATGGTTTCTTAATTAATAAATATGCCAACACCCCCCCCCCCACAAAAGGGTTAGTAATGAAGACATAAATAAACCTTAATAATTAAAAGTTTTGATGAACAAACTAACCTTTGAAATTGAAGATCGGAAAAAGAGAGAAATGTTGTTGCTTTGAAGGTGTCTTATTTGGTGCAACAATAATAAAGATTATTATTTTTTTTTTCCTTTTTAACACAAAGAGTGATATGTTTGGCATCAGGGTAGGCTGGTCTTAGTGACACGTGACAACCCAAACAAAGGAGATGAACGGTGACCTGCTTGGCCACTCGATTCTCGTGTAGTATTATTTAGAGTTAAATTGCATTTTTGGTCCTATGGTTTGGCCAAATTTCATGGTTGGTCCTATCCTTTTGAAAGTGCAACGAATGTCCCTATTTTGAACTTTGGATTGCAAATACACTCCCTAATCGATGTGAAATGACCAAATTACCCTTGATATAAAATGACAATGACTAGGGTAATTTGGTCATTTCACATCAATCAGGGGACTTTATTTGCAATCCAAAGTTCTAAATAGGGACGTTCGCTGCACTTTCAAAAAGATAAGGACCAAACATGAAATTTGGCCAAACCACATGGACCAAAAATACAGTTTACTCTATTATTTATTTGATTTGTGAGTGCATGTGGTTATTTTGCAGAGTGTATTTATATAAAGTGAGTATTTTTTAAAAGGTGCGGGAGTAAGCGTTAAAGGTGAGGGGAGGTAAATGCAGAGAGAGAAAGATAAGGTTGCACTAATTTGGATGGTGAAGTGGTGTGACCACTAGGGGTAGTCTAAGAGAGCTAGGTGAAGGAAGAGTGTGTAAACTCAGCATCACCTCAACACTTCCCCAATAACTAAAATACATTCCCTAGCAATAAAACAAATACAGTAATTGTTATTGGTGGATATAGGTCCGACAAAATACCCCATAAAAAAATACCATGCTCACTCACAAAACAAAAAATAAAATAAAATAAACAAACTGCGCTCGTTGATGAAATGGCAAAGGGACCAACGATGCATGTTGGTGGTGCAGTATAGCGCGAATGACGGCGCCATTGGTCCCCTAAAAACCCCAATGACTAGCCAATTGTTCCCCTTCACTGTGCACTCTTATAAAGGTTTATGAGCGCTAAATTTTTAATAGGGATAATTATTACAATGCCCCAGTTGCCCAATGCGTTTGCTTATCCGACCCGATCTCACAAAATTCTTATATTAGACCGGGGCAACCTTGTACTTTTTGGGCAACTGACAAGTGTCACTTTTCTGCAAGTGAAAAGTATCACTTTCTGACTATTTTATGGGCAACTTGTGTATTTTTTGGGCAACTTGTGTATTTTTTGGGCAACTGGATGACACTTGTCATCGTATGAGTCGAGATGCCAGTTGCCTGGTCTAATTTAAGAATTTTGTAGATGGGTCAGATAAGTCAAACGCATTGGGCAACTGGGGCATATTAGTAATTATCCCTTTTTAATATAATTTTTTGTTTGTCATACAAGTTTTTGGAAGGTTTTATAAATCATAAGCCCAAGCTCATTCAAAATGGCTTATTTGGGCTTATAGCTAGTTAAATTAATTAAATATCTTTCAAAATATGATGGATTATCACACAAAAACTAAAGACATATCTTGGTTTAATTTGCTATATTTTTTTATGTGGATTTACATTAATAAGCTTCAGTTCTAATTAATTCGCCAAAAAACTTTATAAGGCTTATAATATAAGCTTCACCCCCACCCCCAGCCCAATGCATTTCGCTAAACATACCCATATTTTTTATTTGTAAATTTTCACAAATTTACAGTTTACAAAAACGTAAGGCTATCTGCATCCTTCTGTTAGCAATAATTAAACACTTTACAAAAACGGGGGGATATTTTGGTAACATTGATATTCTTTTGATCCTTTCATTACTTCATATGATCGGATTGCTAGGGATTAGCAATATGACCACTAGGGGTAGTCTAAGAGAGCTAGGTGAAGGAAGAGTGTGTAAACTCAGCATCACCTCAACACTTCCCCAATAACTAAAATACATTCCCTAGCAATAAAACAAATATAGTAATTGTTATTGGTGGATATAGGTCCCACAAAATACCCCATAAAAAAATACCATGCTCAATCCCAAAACAAAAAATAAAATAAAATAAACAAACTGCGCTCGTTGATGAAATGGCAAAGGGACCAACGATGCATGTTGATGGTGCAGTATAGCGCGAATGACGGCGCCATTGGTCCCCTAAAAACCCCAATGACTAGCCAATTGTTCCCCTTCACTGTGCACTCTTATAAAGGTTTATGAGCGCTAAATTTTTAATAGGGATAATTATTACAATGCCCCAGTTGCCCAATGCGTTTGCTTATCCGACCCGATCTCACAAATATTAGACCGGGGCAACCTGTACTTTTTGGGCAACTGACAAGTGTCACTTTTCTGCAAGTGACAAGTATCACTTTCTGACTATTTTATGGGCAACTTGTGTATTTTTTGGGCAACTTGTGTATTTTTTGGGCAACTGGAGGACACTTGTCATCGTATGAGTCGAGATGCCCAGTTGCCTGGTCTAATATAAGAATTTTGTGAGATCGGGTCAGATAAGCAAACGCATTGGGCAACTGGGGCATATTAGTAATTATCCCTTTTTAATATAATTTTTGTTTGTCATACAAGTTTTTGGAAGGTTTTATAAATCATAAGCCCAAGCTCATTCAAAATGGCTTATTTGGGCTTATAGCTAGTTAAATTAATTAAATATCTTTCAAAATATGATGGATTATCACACAAAAACTAAAGACATATCTTGGTTTAATTTGCTATATTTTTTTATGTGGATTTACATTAATAAGCTTCAGTTCTAATTAATTCGCCAAAAAACTTTATAAGGCTTATAATATAAGCTTCACCCCCACCCCAGCCCAATGCATTTCGCTAAACATACCCATATTTTTTATTTGTAAATTTTCACAAATTTACAGTTTACAAAAACGTAAGGCTATCTGCATCCTTCTGTTAGCAATAATTAAACACTTTACAAAAACGGGGGGATATTTTGGTAACATTGATATTCTTTTGATCCTTTCATTACTTCATATGATCGGATTGCTAGGGATTAGCAATATGACCACTAGGGGTAGTCTAAGAGAGCTAGGTGAAGGAAGAGTGTGTAAACTCAGCATCACCTCAACACTTCCCCAATAACTAAAATACATTCCCTAGCAATAAAACAAATATAGTAATTGTTATTGGTGGATATAGGTCCCACAAAATACCCCATAAAAAAATACCATGCTCAATCCCAAAACAAAAAATAAAATAAAATAAACAAACTGCGCTCGTTGATGAAATGGCAAAGGGACCAACGATGCATGTTGATGGTGCAGTATAGCGCGAATGACGGCGCCATTGGTCCCCTAAAAACCCCAATGACTAGCCAATTGTTCCCCTTCACTGTGCACTCTTATAAAGGTTTATGAGCGCTAAATTTTTAATAGGGATAATTATTACAATGCCCCAGTTGCCCAATGCGTTTGCTTATCCGACCCGATCTCACAAAATTCTTATATTAGACCAGGGCAACCTGTACTTTTTGGGCAACTGACAAGTGTCACTTTTCTGCAAGTGACAAGTATCACTTTCTGACTATTTTATGGGCAACTTGTGTATTTTTTGGGCAACTTGTGTATTTTTTGGGCAACTGGAGGACACTTGTCATCGTATGAGTCGAGATGCCCAGTTGCCTGGTCTAATATAAGAATTTTGTGAGATCGGGTCAGATAAGCAAACGCATTGGGCAACTGGGGCATATTAGTAATTATCCCTTTTTAATATAATTTTTGTTTGTCATACAAGTTTTTGGAAGGTTTTATAAATCATAAGCCCAAGCTCATTCAAAATGGCTTATTTGGGCTTATAGCTAGTTAAATTAATTAAATATCTTTCAAAATATGATGGATTATCACACAAAAACTGAAGATATATCTTGGTTTAATTTGCTATATTTTTTTATGTGGATTTACATTAATAAGCTTCAGTTCTAATTAATTCGCCAAAAAACTTTATAAGGCTTATAATATAAGCTTCACCCCCACCCCCAGCCCAATGCATTTCGCTAAACATACCCACATTTTTTAATTGTAAATTTTCACAAATTTACAGTTTACAAAAACGTAAGGCTATCTGCATCCTTCTGTTAGCAATAACTAAAAACTTTACAAAAACGGGGGGATATTTTGGTAACATTAATATTCTTTTGATCCTTTCATTACTTCATATGATCGGATTGCTAGGGACTAGCAATTGCTTAGTGTGGGGGATTGATGAGTGGCCTTTTACTCATCATTTTATACCCGGAAAACCCCACAAAAATGATCAAAAACACCCAAATGGACCATATAATGTTACAAATATCATTGGATTGTGTTTTATGTGTTTTAGGTACAAAATGATTGAAAACGGGGCAAATACGGACAAAACCAAGCTTGATTTGGAAAAGAGTTCAAAAGCCGAAACCGGGAAAGACATTATTCATTCGGATTAAATTCAAGCTCGAAAATCCCAATATGGCCTTTGGATTATTCTTACTTGGCATTATTGGTCCCTAGTTGAACTTTGAAAATATGGCAGTTTTGGTCCCTACAATCTTCACATTTACAACATTAGTCCTTGGGTTAATACCATTTTATCCTACCATACAACCAACCGGATCCAAGAATAAATTAACCCATCCCATATATAACCCACAATCCCACAAGCCCATTTCATTAAAAGCCCATACCCATTTCCTTTTAAACTAAACTTAGGTCAAAACAGAGATAAGACTAACACCCAGATAATCCACTGTTCATCATCCCCTAAACCTTTGTTTCCCGCCATTAGCTTAATCACCCAACCCAGTCCCTTTCATCACCACTACCAGCCAAAGAAACCATCACCCTTGGTCCCCCATCCACCTCAGCTATCCTAGGGACTAATTTTCATCAACGGCTCTGATTAGAAGTTGTTGGGAGCAAGATATATCCAAGGGTCAAGAATTAAAGTAAAGAGCACAACTGAGATTATCCACACACAAGAAGCACAGCTCAGAGGAACCCTAATTTTATCTTTTTAGTATAAATAGTTTAGTGTAGCTCAGTAGACACTCAGGTTTTATTTAGCTTATTTTTTTAAGGTATTTATTTTTCAGCTTATTTTTATTTACCAGCATTGTAATTTACTTTTATTTTAATATAAATTCAGTCTTTATTTTAATTACCCTTAAAAATCCAAATTTATTGTTATAGCTTATTAACTGCTTATTATGTTTTTATTTGCTTATTGCTTGAACTTGTGCTTATCTAGAGTTAGTATGGACAATCTGAACCTAGTTTGATATTATGAGTTAGTTTTGTTAGTTTTGCATTAAAAAACCCAAGATTAGCTCAAAACAGCCAAAGTTGGTTTTAGCATACTGCATTTTTTGATATTTCCCTTTTTCATCCTTCACTTGTTGATTTTTAATTTCTTATATATAAGTTGTTAGAAGCTAATTTTTATCTCAGTTATAGTTTCCCTGCTTGTCTACCATTCCATATTTTTTTTAGATTTTTAGAATTTATTTTGGTTAGCTTTTTATCAGCTTGAATAACCCCTATTTTGCCCTGCACCCATATTGCATCAGCAGACCCCATTACTTTTTGGCTTATTAAGATGGATCTCAGTGCTTATTTCCCTTGTTCTTTGGCTTATTCTGGTGTTCATGGATCAGTTAGATTAGTGTTTGCTTAATTTAGCTTATTTCAGTAGCTTATTTGTAGCTTATTAAACCTATTAGATTCAAATTTTAGCTTGTTCCCTTAAAAAAGCCAACTGTTATGCTTTTTAGCCTAAGTCCCAGCTTATTTGAGTTTTCCAAAAAGTTTGCTTTCATGAAATATGCTTAATTTTAAGTGCTTTTTAAGTTTCAAAAAGAAAAAAAAAAAAAAAAATGTGTTTTGCAAAAAGCCAGGACTGGGGTTCGAACCCCAGTCTCCTCATTCACACACAAACAGCCTTACCATTGCACCCTTGGGATTTTTTCATTAAAATCTTGCACCCTTATTTACTTAACCAATGTGTCCCATTTTGCTTATACGTATTATTTAGCTTATTACCATCTTATTAGAATAAGCTGGTACATTCTTTCTATTTTTCCTAGGATTGTCTTATCATCTTGTAATTTCGAGAAAACTTTCAGATTTTTCTCATTAGTTTAAGTATTTTTAATTAATTTTTCTTTTTAAAATAGTTTTTAATTCGTGATTAATTATTTAAAAGTCAAAAAAATATAATTCTTTTTTTCAAAATTTTCTTTTGTCATTTAGGACGTAGGAAAATTAATTTGGTATCCGTAGGGTTAGTTTTTATAAGATTTGACGTTTATGCTCGTTTTTTGTTTCCCGGTTTACGTTATTTGATTTTTGTTTAAATAGATATTAGTAACCAAGTGACCCTCGTTATTTCAAGCATTTTAATTCCGAACCTCAAACGATATCCTCAATTTCACACCTCGTTGGGACTACGACCCGGGTATTCGCTTATCCGGTTTATTATACTCGATTATTGTGTTAATCGTCGCACGTTGACTTTTCTTCATGAAAGGTTTGACTTGTGATGCATTTAACTCAATATCAAAATGGCGCCGCTGCCGGGGAGGTGTGTTGCGACAATATCGTTACGGTTTGACGATTAGTGACTTGAAGATCCTTCCTCGTGAAGTTACGTGTTTTTCTTGTGAATAGTTTTTATCAAAAATCCAAAAAAATTAAAAAACCTTGAAAAACCCAAAAATATTTTCCTTTTCTAAACCTTTTCAAAAAACCCAAAAAGATTTTCTTTTCAAATTTATTTTCCTTTTTCTTTTGTGTTTTTCCATGTTTCTAAATTTTAAAAATCCAAAAATATTCTTCTCAATCCTCTTATCCGTTTAATTCTTTATTTCTTACCCTCTATCCGTTTAATTCTTCTTCTTTATGTCTTCATCTTACCATTATGGTTGTGAATGGTGTGGAGGACCTCCAAATGGTGGAAATTGCCCCGGTTGTAGCATTGTAAATTCGGGAAACGGGTTTGTCTATGACCAAAATCCCTACAATGAAACAACCAATTTCTTTAACCAACCCCCACACCATGAGATGGAAACATATTATTCTGAATATTGTGGAGGTCCACACCCAAGTTTTGATTGTCAAGCAAGGAATACGTTTGTCTATGAGCAAGTTCCATGTAATCAAAACTTTGGTTATGACCATTATCCATATAATTCACCGAATCAGTCACAGCAAACGTATTGTTGTGAGTACTGTGGAGGTCCTCACTATAGCTCTGATTGTCAAACGAGGAACCCGCTTGTCTATGAGCATGTCCCTTGTAACAATTATGACTATTCTTATCTTGACCAACCTCCACAGTACCAAATGATTCAACCACAACCTCAGCCACTTCCTCAAGAACTTCTTATTGGTCTTCTTGATTTAATAAAAGATCTTAAGGATTTGACTAATAAACCTCCCCAAGAAGATCCTCATGAAAAATCTATTGCAGAATTACTAGCCAGAGAACGAGCAGCGCAAAGGCGTTCCATATTTCTCAAGGCTGCCATTCTCGATGACGATGACGATGATGAGGACACTATTCAAATTGGGGAGTTTTACAAAAATTCATCAGCTGCAATCACACCCGTCCAGAAAAATCAGGAAAACAAGAGTATTGCAGATTTGCTAGCAGAAGAGCAAATAGAACTTATTAAAGCTGTTTATGCTAGCAACAATGATGAAGAGGACGACGAGGAGAGTACTATTCCTTTGAATGATATCAATTCTCAACTCCCTCAGTCTATTGCAAACACATCCATCTTACCGACTATGGACTCCGAGGACTCTCTCATTATGGGGGATGAGCATCTTAGCACTATTCCTGAAAAGGAATCGGACGAATTCATAAAGTCTAGTGCTGAGAACCTTGTCCCAACCCCAAGTGAGTCTGAGGAGATATTCGACAGTGAATGTGATTTGCAAATTTTTGGAGATTCTCTTGACATCTCTGAGGTTACTTCCGGGATTTTCTCTAACACTCTTTTTGAATTTGATGACGAGTGCTTTTCTAGCAACGTAAATCCTCTTTTTGTTGAAGTGTTAGAGAACGATGAGGTCAAAGACTCTATTATTTTTGATAATATGACCTCAATTATTAATCCCGAAATTCAAAAGGACATTCTTTCTCCGACATATGTGACATTTCCCTTTAAGGATCGCCATTATATTGACTTCACATATGTCGTTCGAGTCTTTCTCCCTTTCTTCACCTATCTGGTGACTTCTCCTCTCATTCACTCATTCGGGAGTGAAGATACCATCTTTGACCCCGGCATCTCTCATTCTTTTAAGCCGTGGGTATCTCATCGGAGTGGAACTTTCAAGCATTTCAATGTTTATCCAAACATCTTAAATGAAAGTCCGATGGAGATTTTCTCTTCCACATGCTCCCCCAAGAACAATTAAATTCGGGGCGGGTCAAGCTATACGACTCGATAAAAAAACAAGCGCTTCGTGGGTGGCAACCCATGCTTATCCTTCTATCTTCTTTCTATTTTCTAACACTAAGTGTGGGGGAATTCCTCTACTTTATGCTTTGTTGTTGTGTGTTTGCCTTTGTTTTCAGGATTCTCGTAGATCGTGATGATTGATGCGCCTGTTTTCAATCCAGCCGCCCAATATCCGATCTTTTTGTTTATGTTTATCCAGGGATATCTTTAATCCTTTTTGTGAAAAAGATTTCGTTTCCACACTTAGCTAGTAGTATTACCCTTTTACGTTCTATAGTGTTGGCATAATAGCCGGTACTTTGAATATTGAGGGCAATATTCAATTCTAAGTGTGGGGGGGAATTCTCATTTGACCAAATTTTAAATTTTTTCACATTTTGTACCTACTAGTCCCCTAGCACCCCCGTTTTGACAAAAAATTTTAAAATTTTTATCGTATTTTTCATGAAAAAGAAGTGTTTTGCACAATAAAAATAATTCGCTATACATTAATGCCTCGACATTAGTGGAAGTTTAGACTTGATTAGGCTAGAACAAGGGAATCCCGACTCTGCCAAAGTGTTGATTTGGCTGCTACCCTTAACTTTTAGGCTAAGTTTTTACGAATTGTGCAAATGAAAATGCTAAACGTGGAGTAGTTGGTTCTCTTTAGAGCTCATCGAAGTTATTTGTGGCTTTTTGTTCCCATAAGCTTATTTCACCCAATACTAGTAATCTAGGAATAATTAAGGGTATTAGGTTTTGGTGATGATTAGTTTTTGTCTTCTTAAGAAAACTCTTGCTTATAAAAGTTGGGTACACATCAAGGTTACTATAAGTGTCGTGTAACATAAGCGGCGGTTCACAAAGCGGCCCTTGGATCTCTAATTCAGGATGTGTGAGGTCTTGGTCTAACGACCTTGGATCCTCATTTCATGAATGTCTAGAGTCTTGGAATTATCCGTAAAGTTCCGTTTAGTTTATGGTACACGAGATTTGGAGTGGTGGCACTAAAATCAAGCAAAAATAAATAAATTTTAAATTTATGTGCTATAAGCTACGGTTCGAGATCGGTCCTTGGATCCTTATTTCCAAAAGGCGTTTAGGTCTTGGCTACCCTCTTATAACGGCCCTTGGATCTTTATTCAGGAAGGTGTAAGGTCTTGGTCTAACACCCTTGGAACCTCATTGGAATGTATAAAGTCCTTTATTCCTATGGTATAAGGTCTTGGAATTTCCCCGTGAAGCTCCGTGGTTTATAGTACAATAAGAAGTTAAGTTGTAAAAAAATAATAATAAAAAAAAAATAAAAAAAAAATAATAAGCCCCATTTTAAATCACCTTGATGTGGACCTCATTTTTATGGCAACGGTTTTCGGAGGAAGATTAGAAACTAGTTAGCATCTAAACTAGGTATCTTTATCGGACTAAAAATTATCGAAACGAGAATTTGAAGAAATTCATTTCTCACCAAAAATAAAATAAATAGAGGAAAATAGGAATTTGGGAACAAGGAGTATACACAATTAACTTCCATAAGTAGTGTTAGCATTTTATAAAAACATTTGCACAAGGGTTTTTAAACTTAGTTGGGGAGTATAAAAAAGAGGATGACGATTAAAATTCCCCGGAATCACCCACTTAGTGTGATTCCCGTTCTATGATGCCATTTTAGAAAATCAAGCATGTTATTTACGTTTGTTCTCGTTTTTATTTACTTACATTTTATTATAAAATCAAAACGGGGGGATATTTTGGTAACCTTGATATTCTTTTGATCCTTTCATTACTTCATATGATCGGATTGCTAGGGACTAGCAATTGCTTAGTGTGGGGGATTGATGAGTGGCCTTTTACTCATCATTTTATACCCAGAAAACCCCACAAAAATGATCAAAAACACCCAAATGGACCATATAATGTTACAAATATCCTTGGATTGTGTTTTATGTGTTTCAGGTACAAAATGATTGAAAACGGGGCAAATACGGACAAAACCAAGCTTGATTTGGAAAAGAGTTCAAAAGCCGAAACCGGGAAAGACATTATTCATTCGGATTAAATTCAAGCTCGAAAATCCCAATATGGCCCTTGGATTATTCTTACTTGGCATTATTGGTCCCTAGTTGAACTTTGAAAATATGGCAGTTTTGGTCCCTACAATCTTCACATTTACAACATTAGTCCTTGGGTTAATACCATTTTATCCTACCATACAACCAACCGGATCCAAGAATAAATTAACCCATCCCATATATAACCCACAATCCCACAAGCCCATTTCATTAAAAGCCCATACCCATTTCCTTTTAAACTAAACTTAGGTCAAAACAGAGATAAGACTAACCCCAGATAATCCACTGTTCATCATCCCCTAAACCTTTGTTTCCCGCCATTAGCTTAATCACCCAACCCAGTCCCTTTCATCACCACTACCAGCCAAAGAAACCATCACCCTTGGTCCCCCATCCACCTCAGCTATCCTAGGGACTAATTTTCATCAACGGCTCTGATTAGAAGTTGTGGGGAGCAAGATATATCCAAGGGTCAAGAATTAAAGTAAAGAGCACAACTGAGATTTTCCATGTAACACCCCAACCCGACAAGGGTAAAGATATCACAAGAATGGTGGCATATCAGAAGTCACAGAAACTTTCAATAAATAAAACATCCAAAAGTCCTAACATTAAATAAGTCAACCTGACTTAAAACAAAATGCAAGACAAAAATAACTGAAGTACAAAATCCAATATTCAAATGCCTAAACAATGGCATATCAAAATAAATAGAAGTTCAAATGGTAAAGCTAAATAACTAAGGTCAAAACTCAAAAATAGATTGCTCTCATCCCAAAGCTAAAACCTAGCTCCTAGCTTAAGTACCTGCCGCAGGAAAAGAAATGCGGCTGAGCTTCAAAAGCTCAGTGAACAGATATATAGATAAACAAAGAAGTAACAGGTAGCAGTACAAAAACAATTCAGGAATACCAATCATACTGACACCAAATCAAAAGGAAAGGAGTAAGAAATGGAACAAGAACAAAGAAAAGAAAATGAATAATGAATAAGATTTAAGGAAACAGGAACACAGGAATCTATCACGAGCCCAGATGACTGATAATACCATAGCACTACTAATATAATAAAACAAACCTGTGTAGAGTGATCAGCTCTCAGACAAAGTGAAAGACGTGTATCGCACACACAATCAGTCACCAGATATAATAATCATAAATATATAACATATACAGATAACAGGTCAAATCTAGGATGCACCCATACGCCCCGCAGACAATCAATAGTCATAATCATAATGGCCATAGCAGATAATAAATAAGGGACGGAACAGGTCATCACTCTCCTGCCCTAGAGTCATGTCAAAGGTGCGTCACTGACATGGACATGAAACCCTCATGCCTAGTGATTGGCTCGTAATATCAAACTATAGATCAAAGGTCAGGCGTACTATCAAATAATCAAAAGTTATGTCTTAAGGGTACATGGCAAAAGATTCAAACAAGATCACATCAAAAGTTCACAAACAGGAGGGAACATAGCAATGGTATAGGAAATCCTAATAAGGAAAATGAAAAGCTGAAAGAAAAGGGAATGAAAACCCTTACTGAAAAAGGGCAGAATATCTGTACCTTATTAGCACAGCAGAAAGACAAGAAAGCAAACACGAAGCAGAAATCAGGGCTTCTCCTTCTTCACACCTAAAGAAGTAGAAGACGGAATTACGAAATATTCAAACTCAGATTATTACTTTTAATTTATCTTTCCATTTTAAGTAACTTTCTATTTTTAGTAACCTTCTAGATTTAGTAAGATGTTAATATTCCAGATTAGGTTAAGTTCTTATTTCAAGATTATTATGGAATTAAGGTACATTTTATCAGTTACAAATGTTTAGGGTTAATTATGACAAGTATACATAGTTTAGGGTTTTAATTGTAAATTCATTAGATTCAAAGGTTTAACATGAAAATACTTTAAGTTACTGATTTAAATACTCATATTATTCAGAATGACATTTTAATCCCTTTAGTTTCCCAGTTTACAGTTTATACCCTTTAGTTATATAATTTACAAAACAAACCCTACATTTACATAATTCATGTTTTAATCCCTATGATACTTATATTTACCAAACAAGTACTTTATTTTACAAATTTACAGAACATCACCTCAGAATTATATGAAGTACGAATTAGACCCCTCAGAATTTAGTAATTACACAATTGGTCCCTTAACTTTACAAAACTTACAATTTAAATCATAATTTATTTATAATTACATATCAAGCCCATAAATACTCAAATTTACACATTACACCCTTAAAGACATTATTTACTCAGAATAACCTCAAGTTTCCCAAATTTACACTTTTAGTCCCTCTATTTTAATTAATTTCAATTCGTACCTTGCAAATACAATTAATTCATTTTCTTGCAATATTTACACTTAGGACCCTCAAGTTATATTTTTCCCACATTCCTACTGACTTATATAATATTACAAAAATATCCCAGAAGTTTCAAAGTTGGCAAAACATACCCTTATACTTTTAAAAACCAATCGGATTGCACTTTTTATTCTAAAACCAAACCCTAATTTGTCCCAATCATTAAACCATCATTATTCAATCATTATTAGAATTAATTACACCAGATCTAACAACATAAACCCTAATCCTAATTCGATTTAGGGTTTTCCCTAATTTTTCTTTATTTTTCTTTAAGATCCGATCTAAACAAAATTCAATATTAATTTTTCTAAGCTTCAATAAATCATAAGGTTATTTTTCTAAGCTTATATTATTAGTAAGGAACATGTAAAAATTATGGTTACAACCCAGAAAAATCGTATAGCAATATTTGGAAATTAAGTGTGTTTTATCCCTTTAATTTTCGTACGCATGATTAATCTTGCATGATTCATGTTTATCATTTTTCCTGAGTTATATTCGACCTAAGGATCATTAGAAAAATGCTAGATTAATTTTAGAACGTAAGAATTAGTCGTGTGGATTTATACCTATCGTATGCAACAAGTCGAACAAACAAAAGCACCACGATCGAACGAAGGCTTCAATACTCCAACTCTTATTTTTTGTAGCTCCCTTACACCTTGATGAACTCCAGAAAAATGCTTGCTCAGATCCAGAAGATCGAATGGAGGCTTGGTCGATTTTTGTGTGTGTCGATATTAGGGTTTCGGCAATTAGGGTTTTTAGAAAATAATATGGTTTGTGTTATACTTATCAAAACCGAGGGGGGATATATCCATATTTTTGGCCCAAATATTATCACAATATCACACTTTGATTTCTTGTATAATTCCTTAAATTAGTTTGTATTTATCTTAAATAAAATGATTTTACAAAATATAATTAGATTTATTTAATTTATTTTCGGCCCATATATATGTGTATATGTGACTTTATGATTTTTGGACATTCAAAATAATGTAATGTTGTCCCAGAAATAAATTTACTTGATATGTAATTTGTTTTCAGAAGTTTGGAATCAATTCGGATATTTTATAAATGATTTTATTAAGTTTTATGGTTTCAGGGGTAATTTGGTCATTTTACAGGTTATCTGAATTTTAGGTATTACAATCCACACACAAGAAGCACAGCTCAGAGGAACCCTAATTTTATCTTTTTAGTATAAATAGTTTAGTGTAGCTCAATAGACACCCAGGTTTTATTTAGCTTATTTTTTTAAGGTATTTATTTTTTCAGCTTATTTTTATTTACCAGCATTGTAATTTACTTTTATTTTAATATAAATTCAGTATTTATTTTAATTACCCTTAAAAATCCAAATTTATTGTTATAGCTTATTAACTGCTTATTATGTTTTTATTTGCTTATTGCTTGAAGTTGTGCTTATCTAGAGTTAGTATGGACAATCTGAACCTAGTTTGATATTATGATTTAGTTTTGTTAGTTTTGCATTAAAAACCCAAGATTAGCTCAAAACAGCCAAAGTTGGTTTTAGCATACTGCATTTTTTTATATTTCCCTTTTTCAGCCTTCACTTGTTGACTTTTAATTTCTTATATATAAGTTGTTAGAAGCTAATTTTTATCTCAGTTATAGTTGCCCTGCTTGTCTACCATTCCATATTTTTTTTAGATTTTTAGAATTTATTTTGGTTAGCTTTTTATCAGCTTGAATAACCCCTATTTTGCCCTGCACCCATATTGCATCAGCAGACCCCATTACTTTTTGGCTTATTAAGATGGATCTCAGTGCTTATTTCCCTTGTTCTTTGGCTTATTCTGGTGTTCATGGATCAGTTAGATTAGTGTTTGCTTAATTTAGCTTATTTCAGTAGCTTATTTGTAGCTTATTAAACCTATTAGATTCAAATTTTAGCTTGTTCCCTTAGAAAAGCCAACTGCTATGCCTTTTAGCCTAAGTCCCAGCTTATTTGAGTTTTCCAAATAGTTTGCTTTCATGAAATATGCTTAATTTTAAGTGCTTTTTAAGTTTCAAAAAGGAAAAAAAAAATGTGTTTTGCAAAAAGCCAGGACTGGGGTTCGAACCCCAGTCTCCTCATTCACACACAAACAGCCTTACCGTTGCACCCTTGGGATTTTTTCATTAAAATCTTGCACCTTTATTTACTTAACCAATGTGTGTAGCAACCCGTAGAATTTCCTAGTCATTAGTGAACGCTAATCTATTATTAACACGTCGTTACTGTTCACTTAACCATTTTTACGAGCCAATTTAAACTTTTGTTTATCACATTCCATTTTAACTCGAACCGCACGCGTACCGACACCGTGATAGTATGGCATAAGTTTAATAAATAAATCAAACGAAGAATGTACAAAACAGATCATAAAAATAAATACGAACTCGGAAATAAAAACAAATAATCTATGACGACTCTAAAATTCTCGAGCTAAAGATATTTAAACGAAGCCAGATCCGACACGGTCTAGCAAGACCCGGGTATTTAAAAGCACAAAATACACTCCACCAATTTTTTTTACAATACTACTACATCTAAATATTTTTTCCTGCTAGTTTTGTCGTATCCCCCACTTTTTATAATATTTCTGCTACTACTTCTTTTTACTTTAATACATTTTCCAAAACATTTTATTTAATCTGCTGCTACTTTTTTTTCTTTCTCCTTCTTGAACCGAACGAAAACCCAAATCCAGCCATAACCACCATCACCCTTCTTGCCTCCACCTTTTCACCTTATCATCTCTTTGGCAACAATCACCATCATCAAAAGAACACCAACACCATTGTTGTCGCTTGTGCTATTTCCATCGAGAACCCCAACTGAACCATCCCTATCAATTATAGTCAACCCACAACCTTTGTCCTTTTCAAAATCACAAGACCACCTAAGATTTAGAACCATAAGACACCATTTAGGAAGGATGACTTTTCCCCAAACCGAAAGCAACATGGATCTTAACTCCACTTTCCTCCTTAAATCCACCCATCCTGGGTGTAAAACCCGAAAATTTAAAACATGCAAAAATTACCAAAATGCCCCTGAAACTTTAAAAATTTAATTAAACTTAATTAAAGTTCCGAATCGATCCCAAACTTCTGGAAACGAGCAAGATATGGTACAAAATAATTTTGAAGACTTCGATTAATATTTATACAAGTTGTGAAATGACCAAAATACCCTTGTGTGTACTAAAAATTTAAATGCATAATTATTATTAATTAAATACCTTTTAAATACAATTTAATTAAGGAAAATAAGTAAAAAAATGGTGAAATTTATTTGGGCCATAATTAAGGCCGGCCATTTGGCCCCATACCCTCCCCAAGGTTCAGCCTATCACTAACTTATCACTCCATAAATTTTATTTCAACTCTAAACCCTAAAAACACATGTAGCCGCCACACTAAAAATCCCACACACCTCAATCCGATTTTTCTAAATCAAGGGAGTATTTTTCTGGAGTTCTTAGTGATGCAAGGAAGGTGAGAAAAATAGCCAAAAAGTTCTGGAGTCGATCATGTGTTCTTGGCGAATTAATTGGTTCGAAAAACCCTAACCGAGCAACAATAATTTGAAGCGTGTGAATCCCTTGATCTAAATTATTTCTGGTATTTTTCTAGCTCTCTCTTAATCATATATAACATGTTAAAAATAATGGATTCGACCCATTCTTTATATTTTGGCCGAATAGAAAATTATGAGCTTAAAACCCTAATTTTGGAAATCGGATCTTATTAATTCATACATTTTTTCCTGAGCTTGTATATAATTTTCGTGGGTTCTTTATGCTCCTTATAATATGGGAAAAATAGTATCTTGAATTGTTTGGGTCGAATTCATAATTTTTGGAATATTTGTCATAATCGGATTTTTGAGGAAAAAATAAAAACGTGGACCAAAATTGTAAACCAATCGATCTAGGGTTTATAGTAGATGGATTCTGGTAATAATTGATGCACAATGATGATAAAATGATGGCCTAATGATTGGGGTTGCTAGGGTTTGATTTTGGTGAAGTTTTATGCAAACCGATTTGAAATTAATAAGTTAAGGGGCTGTTTTGTAATTATTAAAACTTGTGGGATATTTTTGTAATATTGTATGGACCTGGGAGAATGTGTAAAAATTATAACATGAGGGTCTTATATGTAAATTAGGCAAGAAAAGGATTTAATTTGTAATATTAATGTCGAATTAAAAATAAATAAAAATGAGGGACTAAATATGTAATTTCTGGAAACTTGGTGCTGTTTTGAGTAATAAATTATATTCAGGGGGTTATGTGTAATTTTGGTGATTTAATGGCTTAATATGTAATTGTTGATAATTAAAGGTTGAAATTGTAATTTAAAGGACTAAATATGTAACTTTGATAACTAGAGGGACCTATTGTGTAAATTATGGAAATTTGAAGGAACATTCGTATAACATGCTAAAATAAGTACTCATGATGTAAAATTGGTAAATTAAGGGTTTAATATGTAATTATAGTAAATTATATAATTCGAATTTGTAATTTAAAAAGTATAAGGACCAAATGTGTAACTTACCGAAACATTGAGGGCTGTTTGTAACATAATTAAATTGAAGGTTAATCTCTGTAATTTGAAGAATAAAAAGGACTTGGTGTGTAATATGAATATTGTAAAGGTTAAATTTGTAAATTTTGTAAGTATAAGATTAATTTGTAAATTAATAAAGTAAAGGGGTGTAATCCGTAAATATTGGAAACGTGAAGACTAAATGTGTAATTCTGGAAATGAAAGTATTCAAATGGTAAATTATGAGGTTCCTAATTTAAACCTTGAACTTTGGTAAAGTTACGTTTATAACCCTGAACTATGAAAACTTGTCATATTTGACCCTGAACTTTTGTGACTTGTTTAAATGCACCCTAAAGCCATATTATGATTCAACAATAACTTAACCTAAATGAGAATATGGAAATCTTACTAATTATGGAAACTTACTAAATATGGAAACCTGCTAAAAATGGAAAGTTACTTAAAATGGAAAGGTTTGTAATTCTTTTCTACCCCTCTAGGTGTGAAGAAGGAGAGGACATGATCCTTTGCATCTTATTCATTTGGTTTGTGCTTTGCTTTGGAATAAGGTACAGATATTCTGCCCTTTTTAAGGTGCCTTCAGTCTCTTGTACTCTGATTTGATGTGACCTTGACCTTTGCTATGAACCTTTGATCATTTGAACCTTTGGCATGTGAACCTTTTGATATGAACCCTGTGATATGAACCTTTGCTTTTGAACTCTGATTATGACCATGTGAACCTTTGCTTTGATATGAACCTTTGACTTGTGACCCCAGTTTGATACCCGAGCCAAATGTGTTTCCTAGCCATGAAGGTAACATGGCCATGCCTTTGATGCACCACTGGCATGACTAGTGTGTAGCCCTAGTGATTTGGTTACACCGTCCCCATTGTGATTTGTGATATGCGCGCTTTATGATTATTATTATTATGGCCAATGTGATATGTGGGGGGCGAATGGATGCATCCTAGGTACGTTGTGATATGTGATTGTGATATGATATGTGATATGTGGTGACTGATGATGGGTGCAATCCACGTCTTTCACAAAATATGGGAGCTAGCTACTCCATTTGAAGAATGAGGACACCCCTCATATTATCTGATTATCTGAGAGGTCTCCCCTCTATATGATTTGAAGATTATGGTTACGATGTGATATGTGATGTGATATGTGGGCTCGTGGTGGATTACTGTCCGAACCTTTACTCTTGTACCTTATTTATATCTCTTTCATTATGCTTCGTTTGTTCGTTTCCGTTTATTATATATATCTGTTCACTGGGCTTTTTAAGCTCAGCCGCACGTTTTCTTTTCGTGTGCGGCAGGTTTTAGTTGGAAGCTGGGTATGAGTGAAGAGACCTTTGGACTTAGAAGACCTTGATAGTTATTCTGAAGTAGAAGTCATTAGAAGGATGGCATTTGCAGACTTAGTATTTAGCTTTGTTTCCTTTGTAACCTTGTGTATTAAGTATTTCACTTGTAACCTTTGAGAATCTTTGTATTACTATTGATGCATGCTATGTTTTGATCTGATGTGAAACCATTACTGTGATACTTCTACCCTTGCCGGGTTGGGGTGATACAATTATGGTTTCAGAGAGACAGGCTGCGATTCGTAATACATTTACCCTTGGCCTGTGTGAGTTAGGACCACTAAGTTTCCCCTGTAGGCGCTCGTAGGATAACCTTTGCGAAGTTGCTTGAGTATTTTCCCATAGGAACATAAGTTACAACCGGTGAGGAATGGGTAGACTAGGACATCCATGTGAGTAGTATTTGCTTCCGCATCACTCTGAATCTTGCCTATGCCCTTAGTCATGCCTCATAGGAACGTTTGTCGCAGAAGACGAGGAAGTCTTACCTTCCGTCATTTGAAGAATGAACTTTGTATGTTCCCTTTGGAAGGATTTGATGTTGATATTGGTCTTGTAGGGAATTGTGATCCAAGCATGCTGATGCTAATAACTGATATTCCATACATCTCAACTCTGACAGTTAAGCGATGTTCGTATTACTATCGATGCACACCCTACCATTCCTATGCTATAAGCTAAACAAAATTCCGATCCTTTGAACTGTTCACTCTTCTATCCTACACTTTGATGAACCATGTACCTGAATTTGATATGTGAACTATCCGTATGATTTGGCAACCACATTCGCTCTGAGAATCCATTTCCTTTTGGATGTATTTGATCTTGAGGTCTCTTGATGATGGATTGATGGTTTTTGAAATGCGACCTTTAACAATCTGCTTCACTATATTTTGATATGATATTCTTAATCATTTGAATCTGTTAAGATTATTGTTGCTATGAAGCACATACTCCGATCTCTTTGATTTCCAAATTCCTCCTAACGCTTGTTAGTATCCACTCTTGGAAAGCTCCGGCATTTGAAAGTTTGTTGTACGAATTTCTGGTGTATCTAATGAACCTTTTGAAATCCGTTTGGGAAGTAAGGTTTGCATTGAACCAATCTGAATTGGTGAAACCATGATACTGAAGAAGTTAAGAGATTGTAGGAACTGATGGAATATGAGTTTGTTCACTTCAGTGATCTCTTGAATGCTCCTGTTGGTTTATGAAGAAGAAAGAGAGAAGTGTGCGGCGGCACACCGACCATCGTGAATGTAACCGTAATCATTATTCCATTTCCGTGTATCAATATTTGATTTGTTCTATTTTTTTAGAAACTCCGTAGCAGACGACCTCATTTGAGTTTGAAGGACGGAAGAAGCAACCACAACAACATCTGAGAAGGAAGTTGATTAAGTTCCGCGAAGCATTACAATTTGACTTGTAAAGAGAAGGATTTGTGATATGAAGTTTTTCCCTAAGAAGATTTCCTGAAGTTAACTTAGTACTCGTGTGACCACTATGAGTTCTGAATAATGTCAATTGTATTGGCTAGAAGATTCATGTTTTCGCAAGTATTCGGACAATTGTCATAGTATGACAGTGTGTTTATGCTCAGAGACGAACGAGGAACTCGTAGATCGTTTGTTTGTATTTTGTGAATCGACCCTTTGTGCTGGAAGAATAGTTTTGATTTGCGTTCAGAGATTGCAGCAGACAACACCACCAGGTATCCGATGGCGACAGAGTTTCCACAGGAAGGACCAAGACTGAAGACCATTGTCAGAGTTAGAAACCTTGTAGAAGATGTGCAGAAGAGGTTCGTGACAGGCGTTACCAAGAGAGAAGCATGTGAGGAGAAGACAGACTGAGAAGAGACTCGATTATATCTCAAGCAGCACGTGGAGACTTCAGTTGGGCATCAAGACGACCAGACCGTAGGAGATGAGCTTTCAGCACATGAACCAGGAAGTCAACAGCAGTTTGAGTTGGTGAATTCTGAATCATGTTAGAAGACCTGTAGGAGGCACGCAATCTTAGTTCTCTAGTCATTTTAGTTGTACTAAGATGAATTGAGAGCTGAAGCAGACTCGCAAATGGAGGAATGCACGGTGATCACGTCGGAGATTCACGCTACCACACCGAAGTGTCCAGAAGAAGTGTCGAAGATTTGAGGAACCAGACTCAAGTTTATGATTTTCTTTTCACCCTATGATCGTATGATTAGACAAGAGAGCGACAACTTGAGATTTGAAAAGATTCGAGATCATGAAATTGAAGGGATGAAATTTTGTAGTAAACGTTTGGATTTGGAAGATTTGATTGTTGTAAAGGATGGAGATATGGAAGACGTAATTCATTTTCTCTTAGACCACTTAAGTTTCCGTTACCTATCGATAGGATCTTTTGAATGAATTTTACCCTATTAGAAATTCCGTTCTGTGTTCGTTATGCATTTGTTTGGATGATGGTTTTGTTATGAGAAGGATGATGAATTGTGGAAGACCTAACGTTTCGACGACGAGTTTCATTTTGAGTTGTACACATTCCGTTACGCTATTTGTACGTTCAAATTCCTCCGATTTAGAATCCGTAGTGATGTTTGTTTTGGACCAACCTTAGGAGGTAGAAAGACTGATAGGTGGATAAGATAAGTAGTTCGGTTCGCGACTTGAGATAAAGTATGACCATCATGATGGTATACTCATATGATGCTGGTATTATGACGGTTCGCGAACGTGATAATACTTACGTCATATGACGTACCCTCATTGTGTTCATAGGATATTTCGAGGAGTACTTTAGAAACCTTAGAATTTTGATTAGAGATGTGAGGAATTTCGCATTTGTAAGATTTAGGTTCGTTCCACCTATACGCTTAATCTGTTTCGCCGTTATACGATTTGATACGTTTGGATTCTCGGTACGCGGTTGTTGACCTTTGTAATTCCGATAAGAATCTTAAGTTCTGCTATAAGTTTCCTCCATTTGATATCACCTACAAATTATTTTCTGTACGATCTCATCTGATTTGTCTAATCGAATGCTATGGACGGCATATCCGTCGCAATCTTGCGTATCCTTGTATCTCTTCTGAGAGAATATGATAACCATTCGTCATGTTTGAATATGATCCTTGCAATCTGAATTCCGTATGATATGTCAATTCTGGGAACTGAAGTTACTTTTGGATCGGCGATGAAGAGTCAAGAGAAACAAGTCTTTTTACATTTCCGTTCGCTGTCCGTTGTGTCTTCTGTTTCGTCTCATCTCCGTTCGCAAAGATTCTTTGGAAGAACCACCCAGAGCGGGAAGCTACCTGGAAAACCGAGGAATCGATATGAGCTAGTTATCCGCGTTTGGTATTCTGATCTAGTACGTCCCTATTTTGTTTTCGATCCTTTCACTTCTGATTCTTTGCAAATTTCGAGGACGAAATTTTTCTTTTAGAGGGGAAGAGTTGTAAAACCCGAAAATTTAAAACATGCAAAAATTACCAAAATGCCCCTGAAACTTTAAAATTTTAATTAAACTTAATTAAAGTTCCGAATCGATCCCAAACTTCTGGAAACGAGCAAGATATGGTACAAAATAATTTTGAAGACTTCGATTAATATTTATACAAGTTGTGAAATGACCAAAATACCCTTGTGTGTACTAAAAATTTAAATGCATAATTATTATTAATTAAATACCTTTTAAATACAATTTAATTAAGGAAAATAAGTAAAAAAATGGTGAAATTTATTTGGGCCATAATTAAGGCCGGCCATTTGGCCCCATACCCTCCCCAAGGTTCAGCCTATCACTAACTTATCACTCCATAAATTTTATTTCAACTCTAAACCCTAAAAACACATGTAGCCGCCACACTAAAAATCCCACACACCTCAATCCGATTTTTCTAAATCAAGGGAGTATTTTTCTGGAGTTCTTAGTGATGCAAGGAAGGTGAGAAAAATAGCCAAAAAGTTCTGGAGTCGATCATGTGTTCTTGGCGAATTAATTGGTTCGAAAAACCCTAACCGAGCAACAATAATTTGAAGCGTGTGAATCCCTTGATCTAAATTATTTCTGGTATTTTTCTAGCTCTCTCTTAATCATATATAACATGGTAAAAATAATGGATTCGACCCATTCTTTATATTTTGGCCGAATAGAAAATTATGAGCTTAAAACCCTAATTTTGGAAATCGGATCTTATTAATTCATACGATTTTTCCTGAGCTTGTATATAATTTTCGTGGGTTCTTTATGCTCCTTATAATATGGGAAAAATAGTATCTTGAATTGTTTGGGTCGAATTCATAATTTTTGGAATATTTGTCATAATCGGATTTTTGAGGAAAAAATAAAAACGTGGACCAAAATTGTAAACCAATCGATCTAGGGTTTATAGTAGATGGATTCTGGTAATAATTGATGCACAATGATGATAAAATGATGGCCTAATGATTGGGGTTGCTAGGGTTTGATTTTGGTGAAGTTTTATGCAAACCGATTTGAAATTAATAAGTTAAGGGGCTGTTTTGTAATTATTAAAACTTGTGGGATATTTTTGTAATATTGTATGGACCTGGGAGAATGTGTAAAAATTATAACATGAGGGTCTTATATGTAAATTAGGCAAGAAAAGGATTTAATTTGTAATATTAATGTCGAATTAAAAATAAATAAAAATGAGGGACTAAATATGTAATTTCTGGAAACTTGGTGCTGTTTTGAGTAATAAATTATATTCAGGGGGTTATGTGTAATTTTGGTGATTTAATGGCTTAATATGTAATTGTTGATAATTAAAGGTTGAAATTGTAATTTAAAGGACTAAATATGTAACTTTGATAACTAGAGGGACCTATTGTGTAAATTATGGAAATTTGAAGGAACATTCGTATAACATGCTAAAATAAGTACTCATGATGTAAAATTGGTAAATTAAGGGTTTAATATGTAATTATAGTAAATTATATAATTCGAATTTGTAATTTAAAAAGTATAAGGACCAAATGTGTAACTTACCGAAACATTGAGGGCTGTTTGTAACATAATTAAATTGAAGGTTAATCTCTGTAATTTGAAGAATAAAAAGGACTTGGTGTGTAATATGAATATTGTAAAGGTTAAATTTGTAAATTTTGTAAGTATAAGATTAATTTGTAAATTAATAAAGTAAAGGGGTGTAATCCGTAAATATTGGAAACGTGAAGACTAAATGTGTAATTCTGGAAATGAAAGTATTCAAATGGTAAATTATGAGGTTCCTAATTTAAACCTTGAACTTTGGTAAAGTTACGTTTATAACCCTGAACTATGAAAACTTGTCATATTTGACCCTGAACTTTTGTGACTTGTTTAAATGCACCCTAAAGCCATATTATGATTCAACAATAACTTAACCTAAATGAGAATATGGAAATCTTACTAATTATGGAAACTTACTAAATATGGAAACCTGCTAAAAATGGAAAGTTACTTAAAATGGAAAGGTTTGTAATTCTTTTCTACCCCTCTAGGTATGAAGAAGGAGAGGACATGATCCTTTGCATCTTATTCATTTGGTTTGTGCTTTGCTTTGGAATAAGGTACAGATATTCTGCCCTTTTTAAGGTGCCTTCAGTCTCTTGTACTCTGATTTGATGTGACCTTGACCTTTGCTATGAACCTTTGATCATTTGAACCTTTGGCATGTGAACCTTTTGATATGAACCCTGTGATATGAACCTTTACTTTTGAACTCTGATTATGACCATGTGAACCTTTGCTTTGATATGAACCTTTGACTTGTGACCCCAGTTTGATACCCGAGCCAAATGTGTTTCCTAGCCATGAAGGTAACATGGCCATGCCTTTGATGCACCACTGGCATGACTAGTGTGTAGCCCTAGTGATTTGGTTACACCGTCCACATTGTGATTTGTGATATGCGCGCTTTATGATTATTATTATTATGGCCAATGTGATATGTGGGGGGCGAATGGATGCATCCTAGGTACGTTGTGATATGTGATTGTGATATGATATGTGATATGTGGTGACTGATGATGGGTGCAATCCACGTCTTTCACAAAATATGGGAGCTAGCTACTCCATTTGAAGAATGAGGACACCCCTCATATTATCTGATTATCTGAGAGGTCTCCCCTCTATATGATTTGAAGATTATGGTTACGATGTGATATGTGATGTGATATGTGGGCTCGTGGTGGATTACTGTCCGAACCTTTACTCTTGTACCTTATTTATATCTCTTTCATTATGCTTCGTTTGTTCGTTTCCGTTTATTATATATATCTGTTCACTGGGCTTTTTAAGCTCAGCCGCACGTTTTCTTTTCGTGTGCGGCAGGTTTTAGTTGGAAGCTGGGTATGAGTGAAGAGACCTTTGGACTTAGAAGACCTTGATAGTTATTCTGAAGTAGAAGTCATTAGAAGGATGGCATTTGCAGACTTAGTATTTAGCTTTGTTTCCTTTGTAACCTTGTGTATTAAGTATTTCACTTGTAACCTTTGAGAATCTTTGTATTACTATTGATGCATGCTATGTTTTGATCTGATGTGAAACCATTACTGTGATACTTCTACCCTTGCCGGGTTGGGGTGTTACACTGGGCTCCATTTGAATCACACCAACACCATCAACACACTACAATTTGAGAGGTTCTCAAGATCAGAGTTGAGGTTGTGATTCGAACCGGGGAAAGGAATTGGTTTTGGAGCTTTCGGTTTTGGGTTAGCTAGTGTCGACAACACCTTACAAGTTTCAGGTTATTATTATTGATTGATGTTGATTTATATTTTTACTTATTGTTCGAATATTATGAATAAGAGATCAAGTCAAAATTAGTTTTGATTGTTGCGAAATTTAAGAATAGGATGAAATAGATTTAAGTGATGTTATGTAAATCGAATTAAGAACATTTTGGCGTTAGGAAATGATAGTCGAATGTGGTTTGATTTTAAAATGGGTCGAAACTAGGATTTGAGGTTATGTTGATTCTTGATGAAAAATGGAAGTCGAATGATAAGAGATTTTGATAGGTCGAATTAGGCTTGAATAAGTGTGAATTGATTTTGATGAAGAGATAAAACGATATAGTTGCGTTACTATGGATTACGGTTTAAAACGGGATAAATGTGAGTTTGTTGTCAAACGGGTCGAAAGGAAAAGTTTTTGACTTAAAAAGTCATTGGGTCAAATTTGGTGTTGTTGTGGATTGTTAAAAACTGTTAAGGGATAGCCGAAAGAGTAGTCGAGACCGTATAGAACCCGAACTAGTCTTTGCGTACTCGACTCCTTAGGAACCCAACGAAATGAGCTTGAGTTGTACTCGAGAGTCGTTAAACGGGCGACACCGTAGCTTTGACCATAGTAGTACTCGAACCTCGCCGAAGTCTCATTGAGACAGTCTATCTTTCAAAACTGCGAATGGCTGTTTTTGTTTCAAACTGAAAGTACCAGGCAAACCATAGTCATAAAACACAAACCTGCACAATTGATTTTGAGGTAAAAATTGGGTTTAAACTCAATACTGGGCCGAAGCCCAGTAGTCAAATAAAGAGTGAGTTTGTTTGATCATAAAAACAGGCCGAAGCCCCAAGGGATTGGGATTGGATCGTGTAATAGGGCCACAGCCCATTTGAGTTTAGATATGAAAACGTAGGGTGCGTTTGGTTATAAATATAAAAAGGGAAATGTCACATGTATTTTAAAATATGTTAAGACATGATAAAACTCGAAATGACGACACGTCGAATATTAGTTATTAGAATTGTGACGAAAACGAATAACCGAGACACTAAAAATTGTTATACGCCGTCAATAATAATTACGCCGTAAAATAAATAATTACCACGTGCAACAACAACATGATCATTTTGAAAATATATGTAAACTATTTTTATATATGTAAACTATTTTTACGTTCACCAAATCTTAAATGCGAACTAAATTATGCCATACTAATCTAGGTCACGCGTTGGAGTTACTACACACCATTTGATTCTATTGTATCGCAGATTTCTACTACTACCAATGTGAGTTTCATAGCCCCTATTTTTATACTTTTGAAACTACTTTTGGGGGAGATACATGCTTAAATTATTTTGCTCATTTATCAAATACATGATTTATGCAATTACTCAAATATTTATACTTTTATACAATATGCTTTTATACTTGTCTTTGGGAAGTAGGCTCCCAGTAATCCTTTGGGAAAAGACACCCAGTAATCTTATGATGCATTGGTATGCAAGTCATCTAATATAGTTTGCATTGGTATGCAAGTAATCTATTATATTGTGCATTGGTATGCAAGACATCTATTCTATTCTTACTGTGATAGCAGTGGATTGTAAACACATAGGTTGCAAGTCTTGTATGGGCGGGACTTGGAATGGGCAGGACTTGGAACTGAGTGGATTTACAAGGCCTTTGCTGTGAAATCTTTATTCAAATATACTTGATAGACATACTATGTTAGCAGCGGGTTGTAAACACACAGGTTGCAAGTCTTGTATGGGCGGGGCTTGGAACTGAGTGGATTTACAATGCCTTTGCTGGAAAAATCTATATTTAAACACTTTACCTTTAAACATCTTTATTGAAATGCTTTACTTTTAAACTAAACTCTATGAACTCACCAACCGTTGGTTGACACTTTTAGCATGTTTATCTCAGGTTGTTAAGACTATTATGGATGCGTGGATTGCTAGAGTCATTTGCATACTTGAAGACTCATATCTATCTTTATCATTCGATACACTTTGAAAACTTTTATATAATCTTTACTTTGGAACTTATTGTCATAACTCTGATTTTAATAATTCGAATGATAACTTTTCAAAACGTCTCATTTAGAGGTCGTTTTTCTATACCTTGATCTGTATTATGAAGTAATACCCCCTTGGCACTACTGTTTCCGCTGCGGTAATTTGGGGGTGTTACAATGTGTCCCATTTTGCTTATACGTATTATTTAGCTTATTACCATCTTATTAGAATAAGCCGGTACCTTCTTTCTATTTTTCCTAGGATTTTCTTATCATCTAGTAATTTCCAGAAAATTTTCAGGTTTTTCTCATTCGTTTAAATATTTTTAATTAATTTTTCTTTTTAAAATAGTTTTTAATTCGTAATTAATTATTTAAAAGTCAAAAAAATATAATTCTTTTTTTCAAAATTTTCTTTTGTCATTTAGGACGTAGGAAAATTAATTTGGTATCCGTAGGGTTAGTTTTTATAAGATTTGACGTTTATGCTCGTTTTTAGTTTCCTGGTTTACGTTATTTGATTTTTGTTTAAATAGATATTAGTAACCAAGTGACCCTCGTTATTTGAAGCATTTTAATTCCGAACCTCAAACGATATCCTCAATTTCACACCTCGTTGGGACTACGACCCGGGTATTCGTTTATCCGGTTTATTATACTCGATTATTGTGTTAATCGTCGCACGTTGACTTTTCTTCGTGAAAGGTTTGACTTGTGATGTATTTAACTCAATATCAGTGACCAAATGTTATATATGGTCACACTAAACCATAGGCATACATAATTAAGTGTGACCATAACTTTAATTATAATTGGATACATGTTTCAATCTCCCGCTCAAGAGTATTTTACTTGAACCAAAAAAAAAATCTCTCTTTTCCCCAAAATTTCAATCTCCCGCTCAAGATCCCCCTGTTTCCCCAAAATCAAAACGCCAGGGTTTCTCCTCATTTTCTTTTAACACAATAATCTAACCTTTCTTTAACCAACAAGCAAAAGAGAAAAAAGCTTGAATAAATTAAATTGGGTCATATTATTATTTTTGAGTGCTCTCCAATTAGAACAGCAGCAACAATAACAACTTTATCTTCATCCTCAAGAAACATAGAAGAATCCCATGCAATCAATTCAATTAATTCGTCCTTTCTAGAATTGGTTAATCGTTTTCACACATAGATCCAAACTATGCAAACGGAAGCAGCTGCAACGGTGGGTGGTTCCACCCGTAAACTGGTGGTACGGCCTCCACCGGTGCAACAAAAACAACAATCACAGGTAGGTACGGTGTCTCAATTAATTGCGGGTGGTGTTGCTGGTGCCGTTAGTAAAACTGCCACTGCTCCTCTTGCTCGTTTAACCATTCTCTTTCAGGTTTCCTTTTTTATTTTATTTATTTATTTATTTATTTATCTCAGGGTTAATTTATTTACATTTTTAAGCAATTGTGTATGTAATGAGTTAGTAATTGGCAATGAAATGAAAGTATGTTTCATTTTGCGTGTAATTGTTTTACATATTATTTGATGAGGCTTTGTAATATTTAGTCACTTAATGAATGTTTTATGAGGCTTTTTTGTTGAAAATGAATTCTTATAATGATAATTGGAGCAAAACCTCTGTAACAAAAGTATTTTCAGTCAGTTTATAGTTTAATATTAGAAATGATGAGATTTAATGTTGTTTTATAGAGTTTCGTTGCTGAGGTTATGGACCTTGTGGGACTGACCCCATTAAGGGATGCACTAGTCGGGTTACCAGGTGTCAATGGGCTCTCAACCGAACAATGAAAGAGGTTAACCATAGCAGTGGAGCTTGTAGCCAATCCATCTATAATCTTTATGGATGAGCCAACCTCAGGGTTAGATGCTCGGGCTGCTGCCATTGTGATGAGAACCGTTAGGAACACGGTGGACACAGGACGTACAATTGTGTGTACCATTCACCAACCTAGTATCGATATTTTTGAAGCTTTTGATGAGGCATGAAAGTACTCTCATTATTACATACGATTACTTTCTGATTATTGTTAGTTACTGAATTTTGGAATGTCCGGTTTGCAGTTGTTCTTGATGAAACGAGGAGGACAAGAGTTGTATGTTGGACCCGTTGGTCATCATTCTTGTGAGTTGATCAGGTATTTTGAGGTGACGAGGATTTGCTATTTGCAATGGATTATCTTATTATCGCTACTTGTACTCACAATAGTCACTACTTAATAATATCACCATTGTAACTCGTTGATTGATTCGTGAATTAGGATAACGACGAGGTGAGTTTTAGGTGATGTATAATAAAATAACATATTAAACAAGTAAGCACAGCGGAAAACATCACCATACAAGGATCCATATAGCCATATGATCAATCTAAATAAAACAAATTAAACAAACATGTTTTATACCTTTGTAGCGTGATCCGGGAGTCATCACTTGAATCAAGTGTGTCGACTAGATTAAGAAACCCCAAGTGATCAATGGAGATCACCTCTATGTGTATCCACACTACACGTCACCGTATGCCACTTGATGCTAGTCTCAAACCCGGTAACCAAACAAGCACCCTTGAATAAACCAGATTCAATGGAGATTGATGAAAAAATAAAAACCCTAATGTGGTTTGTTATTCTTGCCGTGTGATTAGAGAGAGATAAGGAGGAGATGATTTTGTGATTTTATTTCCAATTAATTAGGAGAGTTAACTTCCATATAATTGACTAATTATTTAAAAACCAAATCTCTCCTTTACACTCTCTATAGGCCGGCCACCTATGGGCCAAATGGGCCAACCATTTGTTTTTTCTAGTCCAATGCAATAAGTCCAATACTTATTTATTAGAAGCCCAATAGCGGTTCTTGGTTACTTACGGTTAGTTATATATCGTAAATACAATAAATACGACATATAAAATGGCACCTCGGTGTATATGTGTGTGACCCCCATAGGCTCACATATGTCTAGCCATATAATTAGTAATTATGACACGAGCATATCCCAACAGCTCTCACTTGCGACGTCATAATAATCAAGTAATTATACAAGCAATGGTTAGCGTCTAGCAACACGCCAATGCCCCTAGAAATATGTGAGGTTAGTTTCTTAAACGTCTCATTTTAGATGGTTTATATGTCATCTATCCTTTTGTTTCAGATACCGTGTTGAACATTAGACATGGATCAAATGTCATTCTAATAGTTCAACTATTATGTTTCTCGATATAGATATTGAACAAGATTACCAAGTGAATTAAGATTCATCTTAATCTCATTTGGGTACGGCCATACAAACATCTGTCCAATTCATCGAGGGGCCCAATAGTATCTAACTCCATAACATGTGGAGGAACAAATCCTGTTTTGACTACACGTGTCATTCACATGCTTCATATCACTCCTGATAATGGCTTTTATAACTACCTTATTCAGGATAGCGTTTAACCATATCAAGGAATGAAATTCCACACATGCAAGACCTGCTTGCATCTCAAGTCTAAGGATAAGAGACATAACCTCTTGCGAGATTCACTATTGACGACGATCCATGTAGTGAATACTCGTAGGTTGGGTCAATCCAATGTTCATCACAATGAACAACATGTGAGTGTGGCAAATGAATCACCAACACGCTCACATTTGCCTTAATTTTAGAATAAATAAATTATTCATGGATTAAACATGCAAATATAGAACACAGTAGTATAAATGAAGACGATCATACCAGGTATATCAATTCATTATATAATACGACTGCTTACAGTTCCATTATCCAAATACTAAAAACAGATATGCATAAGACTACTCATAGGTCGGAATCCGATGTTCCCACCATGATCGAATCATGTTGTGCAAGACAACAAGTAGTCATCTGAGTAAACTTTGAGAATACTTGTTTCAAAACTCATGAAAGGTTTAAATGATGATTGTCCTTTGTATGTGTGCATTCAAGTACAAGACGAGTACTGCAACAATACATTCCATAGGGTGTTTGGAGCTAGCAAAACACCTACTTCAGACAGTCATCTGAGTAGTTTCTCAAACTATAAAGTATTTTTATTCTTTTAATGTATAACGCATTAATGCTCTCAGTCGAGCACATCTAGTCATCAATGTCATCATTCATGATGACCACGACTAGGGTTGAGTATCATCTCAGTTAAATAAGCATTAACGTATGCAAACAAACCAGAGCTCCTCAAATATCCGTAAACGTTTGAACATATCTTTGGAACTTTGCAGGTCCATTATAATGTTCGTTTAACAATTATCTAATGACTATCACTTAGATATTTGTTGTTATCAACTCATCTTGCATTCATGCAAATGATATATACATAGTCCAATGCGTAATATGACTTACATGATGAATCCTTTAGTCGAACTTAAGATTTCCACTCATGTGTTCAATTTCATCAAGTGAGATTGATCATTGAGACTCCTCTCAATAATATGTCATATTGTGTTTAGACTTAATAACCGCTTATGTTTATTCTAATAAACATATATATAACAAGGTTGTATGTCTTATTTTATAAATCCCTCAAGAGAAACTTCATTCCAAGCTAAGGATTAAAGTCTAGCTTAGATGGAATATTGTTTCTAATATGTGAATGACATATGAGATTTAAGAAAATAAATACAGTGCTCCAACTTGCTCTTAGTGTACTTAGGAGTAATCTTATTAATCAAAATCAAATTAATGATTTTATAATTAACTCAAGATCTTTGCTCCTAGATGCATGATCTAATCCACACATGGATTATTTTATCTTGTATACATAATAAAGATTATATTGATTCATAAACCCTTTTGATTACTCATCGTCCTCGCAAAGGTAATCAACAAGAAAGGTGTTTTGATATCCGATTGTCATATTTCATTTACATGAAAACAAGTATGACAATTAATCTTTATACATTTAATGTTTGTAGATAGGAAGATTTAATCATAGTCAAATTATGAGTATGAGTAAACTCCTTTTACTACGCGTGCATTAAATGCGTGTACAAGTTTGTCCTTTTGAGTTTTCTCTTCAAGAAACTCATTCTTGACCTCACAGTCTAACTGATTGGTAAGAGATCAATCAAACTCCATGAGTGATTGTCTTTCTAGGACTGCATCTTAACATTCATAGTTTTGAGCTACTCATCAGATACAATATCTGATAATGCATCTCAGTTGTTAGCAGGCTCACTATGATCCTCTAACTTATATCCCTTAGCATTGATATAAAAACTATATCATTCAGGTGCAAAAGGAATCCTTGCAGATTTATGAATGAGAGATATCAGTCTATGGTTTAACATATGCATGTTCAACCTTAGTATGATATTAGCAAGTGTACTTAGAAGGTTGTGTATTTAGTTCTTGAATAACTTCAAGGTCTAAAGGTGCTCCCATTCGCTTTTGTATGTAGAGACTAATCTCTAGATACTCAGCATCTTGAGTAACAATAAATTGTTTTCAAGTGGGACATCCAAAATACACCGTTAGTTCTTGACTCTAGTTTGTTAATTACTTACTCTTAAGTAGTTAACAAATTCAGAACTTCAATTAAGACATAATGAGATTCATCCCATGCCATAATACAATGGTGTCTTAAATTCCTTCTGGGTTGGAATCATATTGAGTGTACACATGGCACACCCAATTTTCTAACCTTGATAGCTTTGGAGGTAAAACAGTTTAAGTCATCAAAGATCAAACAATATCAATAGTGTTTGATTTTCCATGATGGACATACCATAAAGTTGTGGTATTCCATGAGGACTGATGTTGTGAGACTATCACACAACTCATTAGATGAACTTATACCTTTGGCTTACATATCTGCCAACCAGGTCAAACCAGATGACATCAATAGTAATTTTAGCCTATTGCATACTTTACTTCATGTGTATGTTTTGACTAGAAAACATAAACATTTAATATTATACGTCGTAAGTGTACATGTCTTAACAAGAATACATAACAAATCAACGTCTTACTTTACGTTATTTGTCTTTCAACAATTAATGTAATTGATGTTTGTGTCTTTACAAGAGACCTAAACATATTCAACTAAAGTAATTACGAGCGCCGACTCTTGGCCTCAATAGTAAATTCAAGTTAATTTCACACTTCATGATTATGGCGTTACAAGAAAACATAATCATTTTACTAAACAATTCAGTGAATATGTTGAAGTAGCTTTTCATGTTATCTTAATATTTGTTCTATTTAGGGCAACCTACATTTTATGTGTAGAAGTCCTAGTAGAATTTTAGTTTCTTACCTTTCAGTCAAGAAAAACTATTAGTCAAATTGTTATATGTTGTACCTTGCACACAATTGAGATTTCTCCCACTTGTGCATGGCACAACATCATGAGAGTATATAAACAACACGACACTCGTTTGTTTGTATAAGTAATATGACAATGTCTAAGATAACATATGATTTTAAGTTAAAATCAAAATATAGACATGTAGAACTTTATCGTTTTAATAATGAATCATGCATAACAATTTTATAGATAACATTTCAGGAAGCAACATCTGGAACGCGACAAGATATCTAATAAAATTTATGCAATGGTTCTTATATAAACTATGATGCTTATCATGTGGAAAGTAATTATTTCAAGACAATCTGGAAATAATATGGACAACTTGTAAGGTAATAGAGCTTACAGCTCCCACTGGATTAGACAACATTACATGTGTTTCGTCACCAGTAATATAATCACGTAGCTCCCACTGGATTAGACAACATTTAAAAGTGTTACGTCACCAGTGGAGAGTGAGTTGCGATTGGATACTTTCCATCTTTCTTTGAATATCTACACATTATTGCTAATGTAAGTCACATTGACTAGTATACATGTACTTAGGTATTCAGGGAAGTGCATCAAGTTCTAACATATAGATGATGGGCTAGCCATCATTGCTATTTTAACTTGAAAATAGGTATGCATTTCCTCCATAATTGGTCTACTTTACCACAAGGGTATGTTGGACCTTAGTAGTTTTATTGGGTTAAGACAAACTGCTAGGTAATCATGCTAGTAATTGCCTTTACCACTTTGTGGTTTATTGATATTTTCTGTCTTCTAATTATTTAAACTCATTTTAGTTTGGTAGCTATAGAAAACGTGTTCTCTAGTTATCCAAATATCTTATATTTCATCAATGTTTCAAAATCGAAACTATGGTTATAAAACAACTTGAAAGAATAAGATGTGTAACCATACTTAACCGTTTTGACTTTTACAAGACATCACGATTTCTAGAGTAGGTTTTTTTTTGAGTTTGATTAGAATTAGGAAAATTCAAATATTCCTAATATGACTTTTCCTCATAAAGAAAAAGGATAGGAATAAGTCTCTTTCTAACAAGGAGAGATCGACTTAGTTCATCCTTTTATCAAGAAAAGAACAAACTCTTGTTTACGGCTTGTGTTGAATTAATACATTAATTGAATTTACAAAGTTCATTTTTAGTATTTTCGATAATTATCCTTTTATAAATTAACTACCCCATGTTTAGAATTTTAAAACAATTAATTTACGAAAAGGCTAAGATCCACATTGTGCTTCTAGTGTCACATCAGTTGATCTGCTAGCAATAGTAGATTCAATTGGTAGGCGATGATCACCAATTGTATTACATGTACAACTCTTAGATCCTTATGGGACTCATGGCATCTAGTGTCAAACAACTAGTGTCATGTAGGCATGTTTAGTCCCATCTTTGCCTCGGGTCAGGGTCTGACCGCTAAACTCGAATAAGTCATCCAATTTGAAAACGTGTGAGAATAATCCTACGTCTGACGCATAGAGAATAGTCACCTTGGGTTACAATTCAACCTAGGTCTGACCATAGCCAAAAGGTAATTGCAAGTGTTCTCATAATTGGACGGCATGACTTAAATTTTGAAGGGTAAAGTGTTTTGATGTGGATCAAAAACATGTACGAAAGAAGCATGCATTCATTCTTCGTAGCACAAGTTAAAACCTTTTCTTAACTTAAGTCTAATCATTGTTTTAATTTATGTGTGTCAAGTTGTTCATTTTCAAGACTAATATAAATCCTAAGTGGATTATAATTAATTAAGTTTGGATAATACAATAAATAAATAAATAAACAACCTTAACTAGTTTAAGTGTTATTTAGAAAACAATGATTTTAAGTTTCAAATCATATTTAAACTTAGTTAAACTAAATCATAAGACTTAGTTAAAAAATGGTTTGTGTTTCGTTTCAAGTTTTAAGAAAACATTTTCCATCTTACATATAGTCACAACATATATAAAACAACCAAACAAACACACAACCACAATATGCAAAGCCTCAACCGATGAAAATCATATGCTTGGTCTCGTGAGCCATCACAAGAACCAAGAGTCAACTAGGGACATATAGCACAACCACACGGAGGGCTCCCACTTGCCCCCAAGACAATCATGGGCAAGTAAAGGCCCATAATGCACATGAAAACATGATTCTGTCAGCCCAGTTTTTCTGTCTTTGAAGGCCCAAATGGCCTAGAAGGAGTCCTCCTCTTGCTTCGGCCCAAACTAGAGAGTTGTAGGCCCATGTCTTGTGAACCTGCACGAAAAAATTTAGCCAAAAATACCTTATCAATCTTCTGGAAATCGCATTTTACCATCAGGTGTCCAGTAGCTATTTTTGGTCCAAAACACTTCATTCTTTTGCCATTTGCTTCCAAGCCTTTTGTTACAATATATATAAAGTAAAATACATCTAATCTACTTTCTATCTACTGTGAAAATGCCCAAACAATGGCAAAACCAAATGAAATATATTACAAAAGTGCCGAAACAATGGCAAACCCCCAAAACAAGAAAATCAACCAACAATCACAATCACAACGCACAAGTGGTCTAGGTTTTCATCGGCTTTGCATATACACATAATAATACATTAAAATTATGATCATGACAAGGTGTTGGCTAACTCCATGGACAAACATGCATGTATTTTCCATGGATAACAAAATAAATAACAAGAATTAAATTGTTAGCCAACGAATCGAAGAAACAATTAACAAGAATTAAAACCCCGAATGGTACACGTGACAAATGGCCATAGACTCATAACCCACTGATATTAGGACCTTCTTAATACCATTTTACCACAGAAAAATAAGCCTCATGGGCTGATTTGAAATCGGGTTAAAAATCTCTTAAAAAACACGTTTTTAGGCCATTTTACGGGTACCGATCAAGTAAACAATTGATGTATGCATAAGAAATGGCCATAGGATAAAAAAAGTCCAGATCTTAAGACCTCATATAAGTCGACATATTCAGAATATATAAGCCCTAGGGGCTGTTTTAAAATTATACTTTTAAATCCATTAAAAAACCACGTTTTTAGCCATTTTTACGCATACAAGATGATCATATGACAACATATGATGGCTCTGATACCACTATAGGTGATGTATAATAAAATAACATATTAAACAAGTAAGCACAGCGGAAAACATCACCATACAAGGATCCATATAGCCATATGATCAATCTAAATAAAACAAATTAAACACACATGTTTTATACCTTTGTAGCGTGATCCGGGAGTCACCACTTGAATCAAGTGTGTCGACTAGATTAAGAAACCCCAAGTGATCAATGGAGATCACCTCTATGTGTATCCACACTACACGTCACCGTATGCCACTTGATGCTAGTCTCAAACCCGGTAACCAAACAAGCACCCTTGAATAAACCAGATTCAATGGAGATTGATGAAAAAATAAAAACCCTAGTGTGGTTTGTTATTCTTGCCGTGTGATTAGAGAGAGATAAGGTGGAGATGATTTTGTGATTTTATTTCCAATTAATTAGGAGAGTTAACTTCCATATAATTGACTAATTATTTAAAAACCAAATCTCTCCTTTACACTCTCTATAGGCCGGCTACCTATGGGTCAAATGGGCCAACCATTTGTTTTTTCTAGTCCATTGCAATAAGTCCAATACTTATTTATTAGAAGCCCAATAGCGGTTCTTGGTTACTTACGGTTAGTTATATATCGTAAATACAATAAATACGACTTATAAAATGGCACCTCAGTGTATATGTGTGTAACCCCATAGGCTCACATATGTCTAGCCATATAATTAGTAATTATGACACGAGCATATCCCAACATAAGTAAGATCAAATACGGATACAACCCGGCAACATGGATGTTAGAAGTCAGCACTTCCTCTCAAGAACTAGCTTTAGGGGTCGATTTCACCGAAGTCTACCATAACTCAGATCTTTACAGGCAAGTAGTCAACTCAAATCTGTAACTAGCATTACAATGTTATAATAAATTGAGTCTCGGTATTGGTTCGGAATTTGTAAAATTGTTGAGTGTTATGCATTCGAGTATGAACGTATGTTGGTAATCTTAAAACAGTTAGACTTTGTGTTGGTTGTAGGTATGTGGACTCAAGTGTAGAAGCGTTTTGTTACATATATATACTGATATACTAAGATGTATATTTAGTTTATCAAATTTGTTTTATTGTGCAGCACGGAACAATTGCTCTACAAGGCACCTTGCAAAGATCTACTCCTGATGTGCTATCGATGGCTGCAATGAAAGCTGTAAACGCATCTTACTTTTCATGAACTGCTGAACTTCATGCTCATTGCTATGTCTACTCAGCTTCTTTCTGGGCCGTCACCTGGACCAAATGATATTCACCCTTTCATTGATGCAGCAAGCCAGCAATGAGTGAGGTACACTAATAATGTGATTGTATAATTTTTTGTCCATTGATTCAACAAAGATCATCTTCTGATCGCCATATTTGCAGGAGAGTTCTCTGGTAGGTTTGGTAGTTCAGAAACTGCTACTTAACTACATTTCATGCCCAAGATACAAAAGTAATGCATCTTATACCATACTATCAGAAGAAAATCAGCTTGGTGTGCTGAAGAGAGTTGGTTCTGCTGCAGGTAATCTTACTGTTTCCTCAGATATCTTTCATCTTTTATGTTGTACATCTGCTTCTATTTGGTGTTGTACATATTATAACTTGCTACATTTAAAGTTGGCAATTGGCGAAATTTTATCCGACTGCTTATTATAAGATTGGGTCTTAATGTTTTTACATTGTGGGACAAACAGATCGGTATTTGATACATGGTAGGTGTAATTTACTGTCACATACACTAAAATATATATATATTATATATATATATATATATATATATATATATATATATATATATATATATATATATATATATATATATATATATATATATATATATATACATATATTAAAACTGTAGACATGAACCGTGTACCAGTTTTTATGCAAAGTAATCACTGCTATACGGCCTCAAATAAATGCTTTTTTGGAAGGGTTTAATGAATTGATTTCTCGGGATTTGATATCCATCTTTTATGATAAGGAATTAGAACTGTTGATTAGTGGACTTCCTGATATTGATTGTAATCTGGTACTGACTTGTATGTGTTTTCACCTCGATGTTTACAGGAAAAGGAAATGGTGAATACACTTCAATTCAATCTCTCGTACCCGACTGTGTATGTTTTTATCAAGCGATTTCTCAAAGTTGCAGAGTCTCACAAAGAGGTATGGTCTTTCATGTGATTTTATTTCTATCAGTTCTTTGACTATTCTGCAGGACAGTGAGTGCTCAAAACGGCATCAAACCGTCACTGCCATTACCTGAGACCAAGACTTCAAAGAAGAATGCCAAGAAACAACTTCAGTTACTTTCATGAATCAGAGAAAAGATAAAAAGGTTGGACGAAGAACATGAAGCCGTTGAAACTGCTAGTGTATCAGTTACAACTGTTAGTGCTGCTAATGTATTTAGTTACTAACTGTTAGTTAGTACTGCTTGTATGATATGTGTTAGTGGTTCAGTTATATACATTCTAATTTTATTGTATTTGAATTTGTTTTGATATATATATTTGAATTTGTTTCGATATATATTGATTTCTTTTAATGTGACTAAAAGATGTATATAGTCACACTTATTAGCACTTTTGGCCACTTTATGCTTAATTGTATGTGACTAAATGACCCAAAACAAACATGTTTTGTGTGACTAAATATTACAAAAGGCCACACAAACTAAAAATTCATGTGGCCATTGGATAATCAATAGTCACACAAAATACATATTTCTTCACTTTAAATAGCATATGGTCACACTTATTAGCACTTTTGGCCACTTTTTGCATAATTGTATGTGACTAAATACCTAAAATAAACATGCTTTGTGTGACTAAATATTACAGAAGTCCACACAAACTAAAAATTCATGTGGCCATTGGATGATCAATAGTCACACAAAATACACATTTTGTCACTTTAAACAACATATGATCACACTTATTAACACTTTTGGCCACTATTTTTTAAATTGTATGTGACTAACTCGAAAAAAACAACACACGTTGTGTGACTAAATCATCACAAACGTCACATTTATTATATATTCATGTGGCCATAGGATGGGAAATAGTCACACATACTGATAAATCCAACAAAACTTGTGCCTAATTGGTCACACATATTCGGGTTTTGGTCACTCTTTTTCAATGAAAATGGCCACAAACTAAACAATGTGACCATATGAACCCTATGGTGGCGCGACTTTTCGTCACACACACCAAAAAAAAATGTGTGACTATATGCATATAGTCACACATTTTGTGGTGTGACGATATCCAGTTTTTGTACCAGTGATATTAGACATTGACAAAATATCATCAAGAGCATAGTTGTCAGGATCTTGATCCTAATTTTAGGATCTTACAATTTTAGCAAAGCAAAAACGATCCGGATGCTACTTAAGATCTTATAGGATCCCGATATTGACCATATGATTTTAAGATCTAATCCAGTCCGATCTTACTTTTCTCGGATTACAAACTAAAAAACTATAAATTTATGGGGGTTTTTTTTTTTGTAGAATTCAAAAAACAACATGTTAATCTTTTTAAACATTTCATAATCATAATTTAGGACAATATTTCTATTAAACATTCATAATATTTTGTGTTAATAATGTATAATAATTTATAGATTTGTATAATATTACAAAAAAAACTATTAAGAAATAATATTAGAGTAGGCTCTTAAGATCCCGATCCGATCTTACGATCACGATCTTGCAAAGACGAAAACGATCCTGGGTAGGATCTCGATCTTGAAAACCCTGATCAAGAGTATCATCATCCCCATCGAAAATGCACTCGTCGTCCGAACTTTCGATTTGAATAACATCGTTCCATTTCCATGTCGCCAAGTTTGCTTCCCTTTTCCTTTTCTTAGATTCGCGAATCACCTCATCAACCAACGGTTTAGGTATCAACTTTCACGTTGTTGTCAAGCTGTTGTTTAAAGTTGGAAAACAACATTACGCCTTTATACGAATAAATGAATATCAGAAACGAAACCGAAAAAGTGTAGAAAGGAGTGTTACCTCATGATCATCAAGATCGACATTATCGTTCCCGGCTTGCTGTTCAAAGGAAGAATAAAATGCCACGTATCGATAAAAAAAAGTTTGATGTGAGATGTTGTAAAATAACTTTACCTGAATTCCTTTGTTGATTGTCATTTTCGCAATGCCGAACTCATTTTTTATTGCTACGATAGTTGGCACATTGTTTGATTTGTTAATCTCTATAAATGCGCAAAAAATCAAATGTTAAAGTTACTACATAGAATTACTACTTTGATCTATAATGGATGAAAAAGAAAGCATTTGATTCACACCCCCATCTTAGTTGAGTGAAAAGGTATTGTTTTTGTTAGGCTAGGAACTGTGAATGACTGTGAAATGAAGAAGTCGATGTCTATTTATAAGGTTCACGTCAATGGTTTCTGGTCTATCACTAACTTCTGTACGTCTTAAGAATCCAATTCTGCGATGCTTGGGCTTAGGATTCAGGGAATGAGCAGTATTCAATTACTAGAACTATGCTTGCAAGTTGTATTGGTGGATGTTAATCAGAATATACAAATATTTTATATTGCAATACCGTTTTTTTGGTAAAACAAAAATCTCGTAGGTTAAAACTATTCAGATCAACATCGACCCCGACAACTTGAAAGCCTAATTGAAAGTAAGAAATATAAAATTGCTCCCGAAATAACCCCTAAACACAAACATCTTGAATGACTAATTCATATGTGAGAAATACCATCTAACTTGAGTAACTTGATTACTCATTCTACACACTCGTTTTAGCAATATCTAGTATTTAGGTGTAAAATTCAGCTTCGTGTTTTGATCTTTTAAGTATAGTCCGATCCTTTTTTCTTAACTAGTACGGAGTATATGTACATACCTTAATATAGCATTAGAGTTACTATTATGTGAATTTAGACCAGATTTTTAAAGATAATTTTCTTTTCTGTTAAAAAAAATGGAGAGAGAATAATAAATAGAGAAAATTACAAAAATCAACATTTATCCATTATATCGACACTTTTAACATCATTTTCCTATTTTAGTCATGCTCGACTGCTCGACTCCACCTAATTTTTGACACGTTTCATTCTTATGTATTTTTTCTGTACCAGAAAAAATACATAAGAATGACACGTGTCAAAAATTTGGTAGAGTCGAGCAGTTGAGCAGTCGAGCATGACCAAAAAAGTACAAAACTTGTACTTATTTGTACCTGAAAAAAATACAATGGAATGACACGTGTTAAAAATTAGGTGAAGTCGAGCAGTAGAACGTGACCAAAATAGAAAAAGGATATTAAAAGTGTCATAAGATATGAAAGTTGTATTTTTGTAGCTTTTGGTTTATCCACCATGTACATAATGGTAAATATACCACCGCAAGACTACAAAAGCCACAATCCACCCATCCAACCCCTTCAAAAATGGAAAACACAACATGGGAACAAAGACACAACACCTTGACACATATCCTGATACACCCAACAACAACTCCATCTCTCCACTCACAATACTTGGTCTCAACACAAATCCCATGTTACCACAAATGGGACTACCCTCCAATCTTATGCTCTAAGCACAACCAATTTAAATGGGCTATTGGTCTATTTCTCAAAAGGGTATCTAAACTAGGTGTCATTAACCAAGGTACTTGGAGGTCTAAGTGCCCTTATCAACAACCTCCACCCTTAGTGCTTGCTAAAGGTGTAGAAGAAGCAAAATGGGGTGACGAAGATAAGAGAGAATATGTGAAGAAAAGGCTTAGAAAGAAAAAAATGGGGAATGATATCAACCCTTGGATCCCAATCTTGTTGCCTAATCTTATCTTGTTGTCTTTTTTGTTTTGGGATCCTTATGACCCATGATGATGCACCACTAATCCCAAAATCTCATCAAATTTTTATGTCTTTGTTTCTTTGTTTGTTTTACTAGTATTGAGTTTAACATTGTTTTCGTGATCGTTAATTATTGAATCCCAATAGATCGCCTTTGTGGCCAGTTGTTTTTTGAAGTTAGAAGAAGATTCTTCTTTTTTTGGTTCAGATGAGTTTGAAGAAGTTATGGATAAATGATCGGAGAAGAAACGTAATAATCTGCTGAAGGACATTTCTGAAAACTGAAAGCAAATAAATGAATAAAATGAGGAAAAAAAACTTGATAATGTGAAGGTGATTGGTTAGGTGTAAATTATGATGAAACTGAAGCTGTTAAAAGAGTTTATGTGAAGAAAGAAACTAGTTCCAGCTGCTGCATTTACGTTGAGAAACAAAAGCCACTCATATGGTCTTTTTGGAAGATAAGATTCACTGTTTGGAAAAGAAAGATAGGCCACTCATATGGTCTTTTGGTCAATGAGAAAGAAAGATAAGATTCACTACAAAAAAAAAAGAATAAGCAACCCAATACATGCTCGTGGAAATTGGTTATTCAAGTCAAAGTAATTTAATCTATTTATCTAACAATATCTTAGAAATTGCTTTAAAGACCGGCTCCAACATTGTTATTATAATTTTTTTTCCACATAATGAGCTTCCGTCTATGGTTCAGTTTCATTCTCTTCACTTTCTCCATCTGTCACAAGAATAACAAAAGAAAATGAACAAGATGGTTATGTTCAATATACAGATACTGACAGTTCTGTTTAGTTAAACAGTTTAAGCTTTAAATAATTAGAATAAGAGCTATTTTCTAATATATTAAAAAGTCAGGATGCTGCTACAGTGCATATGGAGCTACAGTGCATTGTACAGTGCATGCTACAGTATGCTACAGTACTGTAGCTACAGTACATTCTTTTTTTTTTTTTGCAAAAGTAGTCCTCAAAAAAATAAGTTTCAAAAATTCGCAAAAAATACCCCTGAAGTCGACAACTCTTTGCAAAATTAGTCCTTTTCCAAAAAATCTGTTTCAAAATTGGCAAAAAATACCCGTGAAATTCGCGCTCTTTGCAAAAGTAGTCCTTTTCCAAAAAATACTTTTCAAAAATTTGCAAAAAAAACCCCTGAAGTTGACAAGTCTTTGCAAAAGTAGTCCTTTTACAAAAAATCTGTTTGAAAATTGGCAAAAAATACCCCTGAAGTTTGCGGCTCTTTGCAAAAGGAGTCCTTTTTCAAAAAATCCATTTAGCATCACCTTTTGAATTACGGACCCCGTCGCAACGCGCGGGCCAACGAGATGGTTATGTTCAATATACAGATACTGACAGTTCTGTTTAGTTAAACAGTTTAAGCTTTAAATAATTAGAATAAGAGCTATTTTCTAAAAAAGACGAGGTCGAGGAACATGTTGACTCGATTCTGTATCCATTTTTTTAATACGCGCAAGAAGAAACCTCAACAACTTTGCATCTAAGCTAATAGAGTGAAATCTAAACGACGAAGCGAACTTTGCATAAGGGGGTGTTTGTTATAGCTTTTATAAGAAGCTTATTAGCTTATATAGCTAAAAGAAGTTCTTGAAAGTGTTTAGATAAGGTCCTTGGTTTCCTTACAAAGGGTGAAGGGTTCAAACCTCGCTAGCTGTGTACATTTATGGGTTGTCAGAGAAGGGTCGGAAAGGGTCCCAGGATTAACCTGGTGAGGCTGCGTATCTTAACAGGGCAAACCTTCACCGTTTACCCGTAATAAACTTTAAGCTTAAAGCTTATATGGAGATTTGCGTAAGCCCATGGGCTTATACGAGAGGTGTTATAGCTACTTTGGAATACGTCTTTTGTGATCATTTTACCAAATCATAAGCTTAGTACAAATAGTCAACAAGTGTTTATTAGCCCATAAGCTGCTTATATATGTTCAAGCTTATTTTGGGGCTTATGAGCTTATTTGGTTTCGGCTTATGCAAAATAAGCCGAAATCAAAAAAGCTTAACATGAACCCCCTAACCTACCTAGCAAATAGTTAACCCAACGATCCCAACTAATAACGTTGTTTCATTTGGTGTTTGGGTAAACTTACAATGGTATCTTAAAGCCAAACACCCCTCCTAATACACACATTAATAACAACTCAAAGGGCTAAGTAAATAATTAAAGCCAATAGTACCCTGTTAACTGATAAATTCGGAGTAGTAATGAAGACATTAGACATCAATTCAAAGTAGTATTTACTAAAAAAATAAAAGGACAAACTTATTTGGAAGGTGTTTTATTTGGTGCAATAATAATAGTAGATAAATGTAAAATAACAAAAGAGTAAAATTTAAAGCTGAAAAAGGGTCTGTAGGCAAGAAAGAAAGGTTGCAAGTTTGCACCCAAAATAGAAACTTTCTTTTTTTTAACAGTTTGACGATTATACCCTTGATAATTATTACTCCGTAGTATCTTTTTTGTCAGGAGGTACAACTGTACAAGGGCAAAATAGTAATTTAATGAAAGTGCTTTAATATATGATGCTTCACCCACTCGACATACAAGTTATATGTGCGATTGAGTCCAAAGTCCAAACCCATATTAGCTCCCATCGATGTTAATTTCATTCGCTTACCCCCTAGCGTAATACTTACAGTTACACACCTATATTAACAAGCGTTTGTTAAAAGACAAAAAGTTCAAGTTTTGCCAACATGACATTAATCGTTATTACACTAAAAAACACTCTGACCTCAAATGCTTAGGCTCGCTGCCTGTAATGTTGGCCTCGTTAGTGATCCACATCACCACCTCCCTTCTTCATGCGTGAAACCCATCTCTCACACGCGGTTGCCATGGTTTGGTGGTGCAGACCACCAAACGGTTTGCCATTTTTATTTATTTATTTATTTTTCTTGTTCTCTCTGCTCACTTTGTGTACTTCCCGACCCTAAGGAAGCCTTGTCATCTTTTTTATCTTTGCTGTTACTCGGAGTGGGCCCACCACTTCCATTTAGACAACTAGCCATTTCCTTCGACTCCGGGACGGTAGGTGATGATGTGTGTCCCATTTCATCATCCTCAATCGGAAGCATCCTTTTCGAACCCTCTAAAGCCACACCTAAAACTATGTTATCTTCCAATGCTGATCTTTGGGTCAACGGCTTCTCGCCTTCCAACTTTGTATTAGCACTTGATGATGATGATGCTGATGATGATCCAGTGGGTCCCACATTGGAGGTTCTGACTTCGGGGGTCAACTTTGGATTGGGATTTACGACTGGGTCGGATGTAGTTACTGGGGTCAACTTTGGATTGGGATCTGCGACTGGGTCGGATGTAGCTGCTACTGGGGTTACAGGCTTGGAATCTTTTTCTTCCGGGTTACTAGTCGGGCGAGATGTTGACTTATTTTTATCTTCTCCGTTGACTTTATAAGAAGGCTCTATAAGCAGGAAGGGTCGGTTGGCAGCTGCTCGGTTATTAGTGAATATATCAGAATATGGAACATTATCAATATCTGCATCACGGTAGATTTTCTGCACTGTTCGAATAGGTGTGGCAAGCCGCGCCCGGTGATGACTGATAACTCTGAGGAGATCCGATAATATAGCTTCCTGTTTACAGATTACATTTAAGTGAATAAAATGGATAGAAAGATAGGAAAAGGAATAGAAATAAATTGAGGTTTTCGAGAATCAAAGAACTTCTACCTTCACGCCGAGATATACTTCAAAATGTGATGTTTTCACAAAGCAAGAAACCAAAATCTGTCAAACAAAAAACAGGTGCGTACAATATAACATTAGCATCTGATGATTTTTAGTATATGCCGCATAATGGGCAGGTTTGGTAATGCGTCAAAACATGTGCTTTTTATACAAGTCCAAATCCGACGGGTTGGGTGCGGTTCACCCCAACACACATTCTATCCAAAAATATGATTTTATAAATAGATAAATAGCAAGTCAGATTAAGAGAATAATCGCTTTCAAAAATAATCTACGGAGGCTTTATGCATACACTTCAGGAGATATTTGACAACTTTGAAATGTTTCCTTAAGCTCGCTTTTATGTTTTAAAAAGGTGTACCAATTTGAAATGTGGTCCGGACAACACATATCAACATTTTTCAGTTTTTTATATACGCGAGGAAAAATGAAAATCAATTGCAGGTCCTAGTTATATAAGCGCCAACAAAATGAACATATGATCAATGCGTGTCAGTAGATGGTGTGGACAAATAGTAATTACTGTAACAACTTACCAAAAGAGCCTGATTTTCACGGTCAACATTCTCCAAAAACACTCGCCTATGCAGCCTTTGCTGCTCGACTTGAGGATTTTTGGCCAAAACTTTCCGCATATCAGCCACAATGTTCTGTTCCAATAACATAAGCCAATATTTTAGGGAGTGCATGAAACAAAGCAATTGAGAATATTGCTATTCACAGGGTTGATAAACTACTCACATTAATTTTGTTGACATCTACGTGGCTGATAGCGAGATGAGTCTTGATGCGCCAATGTGTTTTTTGGGTCAGATTTCTCACCACATTGACTGTGAATTTATGGTTCGGGATGTGAATCGCCTCACGGTCATCACCTCTTATTATTGTTGGGGACCACCAACCCACATGCTGAAACACGCAACAAAATATATGAATTAGATCACCTAAGAAAGAAATAGACAATGGCAGGTTGGGCAACTGTTCAGAATGGTTTGTGCCTCATAATGCGTTATTTTTAATAAGTTTTAGGTTCGAGTGAGCCGACCAGCAAATTTTGTTCCATTTTCTATATATACAAGTAACTAATGTACTGTATATGATTAAAATACTATATTAACAAGAAATTTATCTATTATCTTAATAAGGCGATTTAAGATGTTATAGGCAATTTAATACACTTCAGACCACTCCAGAGTCTTAACCCCTTCTGTTCTTAAGGATTACCAGTTTGGCTTGTTTGAGTACTATAGCTCATTTCTAAGTAAAAGGGACAAAACTGCTACCTAAGGTGTAACTATTATGCTACTTAAGGTCAGCAGCCTTCTATCTAGACGCTGCACAGAGTTGGAAAGACCATGAATCACACACTTGCGTAACTGTCTTGAACACAACCTTAAAGAAAGCTGCTTATTACTCTTCTTTTAGATTAAGATAACGGAGCAACCGAGCAAGAACATAAGGATCAAAAAATGCAGTGATGCAACTAAATCTTTTAGTTTATTCTTTAAGTATAGAAGAAAAGCATACCTCAACTGTACCAGAGACTTCATACCCATCGAATTTTGTTTGAATCCATTCACTTAGTACGAACGGCCTTGTTGCATGGATCATTACAGTTGACAGGAAATTTGTAAATATCTGTGCGGAAATTATGTTTGAAAACCATTATTCGCAATAGAAGTCTTAAGTGAAAATAAACAAGAAGTCTTTACATATAATGCGGTAGTACCTCACGGCCTGCAAGTGTAAGCAATACAGTACCAAGACATCCAGCTGTGACCCATTTTTGAGTAGAGAAACCCAGCAACTCCATGAATAATGAAATAGATGCAACCCACACTGCAGAATAAACAGCTTTTCCAGCAAATTCATAACCCATCTGTAAATCAGAAGATACAGAATATAAGAACTTAAAAGTCATTTAGTAGTACTTATCATACCATCATAATAAAAGCAACAATAAACAATTGGTTGAAAACGGGGTTTTTTGTATGGATTGGGTTGGGTTGACCCACAAAACTTTTAGTCTATAGTTATTATAGCTTCTGTCAACGAGGAGTATCAAATATGATTACGACAATCCTTTATTTTTTATAAAATGATTTAGGAGGTTTTAAGCAATTAAAAACATTGCGGGCAACTTTCCACCCTGTTGAGCCATTTGACAAGTTTCCTTTTTGGCTAATTTTTTTTATTTTTTATAATACACGTTTAACTCGCTAGAGATAAAAACTAGCCTGAATCAATCCATTTATAAAGTGGGTCAAATTATCAGATATGGTGAAAACTATAGAGTATGACTACATGTAGAATCGAATAAAAGAAAATATTGATAGGACATGGGACATAATTTATGCTGAGACCACAACAGTTTATCCCTTCCAGCTACATATATATGCTTACATATATACATACATACATACATATAATATCAATACATACATACATATAATATCTATGTGTACATACATATATACTTTCCAAAGAATTTAGATATGCTAGAGTCATAGATACATACAGATCTTGCATCGCTAGGATCCTTTTTCTCCACAAAGAATTTCTGTGTTTGTTGTATCAAGCTGCCAAAACAAAATACAGGATCCTCTAAACATCTAGTGATGACAAGAGAAAAAATGAAAAACCTTCCCAAGCATATGAACAAGTTATTCAATAATGATGACTCCCACCAACCAGCCACCATCTACTCATGTAATGAACTAATAGATAGGATAATGGGTTCCAATTGCTTAAGCTTTAATTACCATGTAAGATGTAACACAAGATAGATTATTACCTCGATAAGCAATATGCAAATGCCAAGACTGTAGACAATGAACGAACAAAATTCAGAAGCCATTGCTTGACAGCTTGGCTTGGTGCAGATGGTAGGATAACTGGTTCCAGTACTCTGCAAATAAGAGTGACCGTTCAGCAAAAAAGCCGACAACAAATATCTGGTAATAGTAATACTATAAACTTCTTTCAACTTCTATAATGATGTTACTTTTACCTACATATAAGGACAGCACCACCCCATAGCAACAGCGGTTGGATGTAAGATGTCATCCACCTGATGTTCTTTACTCTTGGTCCAACTATTATCGTTTTTATGTACAAAGAAAATATGGTATCAGGCTATTAGCTACTTAAGCTCGTAAAACCAACTTGATCAATAGATATATACCTGCCAAAAAAGGATCCTACACGCACGTAATAATGGTCCAAGACCCCATGCAGCAAAAGCAATAATTCCAACAGCTGGAATCAATTGCACTACAAAAGACCGACCATGAAAAGCTTCATATGACCTGCATATTAATGAAACAAGTTATGCATATGACCGCAGAAAGTTGATCGCGTATATTAGCCAAATTCATGGAAAGGATGGGGAATTAGAGATGCAAACACATAAAAGGAAAAATAACCTTGCCAATACTGCAGCAGCTGTTTTCAATATGGGAATTTGGTCTCCTCCATTTGGTGAGATTGTGAGAAAAGAGATCGACAAACTAAAATGTTACACCTATTTGGTGTTGGTTTTACTGACTCCCGTGCAGTCAATAGATGTACACTCCAAACCTCTTGTAGCTGCAGATTAAAGTATAGAACAGACCATCATGATCCTCACTTCTTGTATAGTAAGTCTAGAGAGAGAAAATTATATCTAGATTTTTAATGGCATATGCATAAGTATATCCTCATCCCAAAATAAAAGTCATGTTTGACAATATCCGTCAACAATCACATATAGATGAACCTTGTAAGACAAAACTAACGTCATTGATGTTTTGTACTGATTCAAAAATAGGTCATTTGTCTTAATACTTTACCAAAACGCCAAACAACGCTTTCACTTTTGGATATCCAAAAAAGCATTCTTGCATGTCTTATGGGATGGGGAAGCAATACTTAGTAGATTAGGGGATATCTTTAGAACGAAAGAAAAAGATAGACATGAGCTGAAAAACAGAGCTCTCGTAACATAGGAACATACCGATGTATGGGACGAAAGACCAGCACTAAAAATATGCGCGTGAACCTTATGTCTCTTTCCCTGGTGATAACACAAAGAAACAAATTAAAGAGCTAATGAATGATGAATTACACGAACTCTATCTAAGAAGTTCTCAAGAATCATGTATGCGGAAAAGATCAGCAAATGACCTATAGATAAAACCACGCACCTTAGGTTGGCTGATATATACAGAACTTTTATTGATCCCCAGTTCCCGAGAAAACAACAAAGAACCAGTTGCAGCCATTATGGAGGATTTTTCGACAAATTATTAAGATGCAATATCCACACGAGAATCAAGTGTGATATAGACTTGGAGCCTGCAATAGAAAATAAGTCATCAAACAACACGAAAGTTTCAGAGATGGGTTCAGCGTACATCACAGAAATGTCAAAGCGCGTACCAACAAGTTAGCAATCAAAACTGAATTGTTTTTAGTAAGTATACGCTATACACTAAACGGATGAGGTTTTCCATGTCCATGCTACCCGGGAGGGCGAGTCTTTGACTTAAATGTACGCGGCCTATCCAAGGTATCCCCGTGCTCGTTTCCAAACCCTTTCCCTAGCCCACCCCAAGATGTTTATGTTTACCTAGTGAGGTTTAAACATAAGACTCTTGTGAGGACGCCTGACCACTAGGCCACCTTGGTGGTGGTTTATTAGTAGTATACAGTATACCAAACTAAACCTTGACCGACCCACTTATACTAATAGATCACTAATTATTACATGTAAATTAGCAGGCAAGAGCAAGACGATGCAATGTCAAGTGAAGATTCAACTTACGAAACACATTCACACCTAGTACTTTCCATATGCAAAAAATGGTATTGAACTAATCGCGAAATTCATCACGTGTTCCAAAAGCAGAAGTGTTTGCTATACTATCAGAGCCCGGGAAAGATCTGTGAGCACAGTAGTAAATAGTAATGTCTAAATAAATCAATGTCAATAGTTCCAAATATCACTATCGAGCACCAAGTAATACCACTAAAACTCTAAAAGCTAATAAAAGCTCAGAAGAACAAAGAGTAACCATTCAGCAGTCAGATTAATAGCCTCATATCTTCCTTCTAAACATATGGAGCATCCTCAACAATAACTTAGCATTCATAGCTGCTTCAAAAGGGTACAAGCTCATCTTGACTATGCCAGCTTCCATGAGTCTCAAGAGAAGGGTTCTTCTCATGAGACTCCCCAAAACCCAAAACCCCCAAATCTTACACATCGCCGGAAAGACAAACCCTTGAATTATTTGAATTTGAATTCGAATTCGTACTTTGAAAGTTTTGAATTTGAATTTGAAGCAGAGTGTGGGTAATATTATTTTGTTTTTATTTTATTTTATGTAAATGAAGAAAAAGAAAAAGAAAAAAAAATGCCAACGGCACCACATTTTCTAGTGTGGTAATGGCGCAAAATATGTTGCCAAAGGTTTTCTGGTGTCGTTCTGAGTTTTGCTGACGTGGGCACATAAACGGCACGACGATACCCTCTGCTCTGATAGTGAATGGTGAGCTTTGATTACATTGTCACTAAATAACCGAACTTGAGTTTGGTATCAATTTTCTCTAGCTTCATAAGAAAGAAAATCAATGTGTGATAGGAAGACAAATAAGATTTGATTACGTCAATAAATTAAAAGTTACATTTTCGATGAAGTTACTCTTGTGAAACTTGTTTTAAATTGCAATCCCATATGGGGTAAAGAGAAAAACTTTAGCTTACTTGTATGCTCTAGTAAATATGTATAAATAAGTTGCGATTAGTAATTGCTAAGACTAGAGCTAATAATTTCATACAAAATCTGGACCTTTTTGTCATTTTTACTACAATATATAGGTCGAGATACGCTTATGTTGTTGACTTCTATTGTTGAATGTCCTTTGAAGAAAAATAAAGAACATCAAATAATAGTAATTGGTAGATTCATACGGGATATGAACTTTTTGTCATTTTCACTGCAGTTAATAATAAAAGTTAAAGTGTGCTTGGTTGAAGCTATTAAAGCATAAGGAATGGTAACATTAATGAATATAAATGGTTGATTAACTACTTAAATGCGTTTACATAAACCGATTTGATAAAGTTAATCCCCAACTGGCTCTTTACGAGTTGTCAAATTCCTTTGTTTAAAATCACACCTTGAATATGAATATGAAGGGAGGGTGAGGTTAGCCTTTTCTCTCTATCCTCTAACTAATCTCCCGCCCCAATTAATACATAATTTCTAAATCTAATCCGATCATTTGATTCAGTTACTGATATACTTTTCCCCAATTTTAACCAAGTAATTGACTAGTTGAGCCAAATTACCAAAATGATTGAATCCTCAATTACTAGTGGTTAGGTTACTTGTATTTGTAAGTTTTTATCAGCATGTCAAATAAGAAACGATCTCAAAGACAGACTAATGTCCCAACGAGATATCAAGATCATGTGAAGACTGGTAAGGATAAGGGGAAATGTAATTAGGGATACTTCTTCATCAAATGTCTAATCACCCTTCAAGAAAGACGATAAACAAAATCTTATTAGACCCAAATCAATATCATCAAAAAACAAAAAAAAATGGTATGCTGAGAATGGGCAAACTAGTATTTGACTATTTTATGACCTACATCAAGTGTACCAAGGCTGAGTTTAGCAAATCAAACAGTCAAAACAGAAACTTTTACATTATCGGCTTTGTTTTATCCCTGAAACATAGGTATATGGTGGAGAGGCAAAAAAAAGCCTTGCATCTGACAAAGAACGGGCAGAAGTTGAAGGAAGAGCGTTGTTGTTAGTGGCTGTTGATTATTATGTCAGTATGCATACGGACATCTTCATTTCAGCTTCACCAGGCAATATGCACAATGCAATGGTATGTATGGTTGACCTCATTCAGCATATTCTCTACCTTTTTATTTGGATATATTCGGGAATGACCCTATAATTCGCAATATTAACTTTTTTAGGAAACAGCAAAAAGGTAAAAAGTGCATAATATTTGTAAAATTGTTTTGAATTTAAATTTTCACAAAAAAAATTGTGATAATTATTATTTTTTATTGAAAATGTGAAAAATATTCCAAGTTTTTGACTTATTTGAGAATTTTAGACTTTTAGTTGTTTTGCAAAAATTTAATTTGCTAATTTGTGGATAAGGTCATTTGTGGATATGGATGAATATGCAAATATGACTGTTGTACTTCACATTCTCATAGAAAATTGTTCATTTTGCAAAAAAAAATCTTGCATTTTCAAAAAGAATGATGTTTTGCTTTAGAAGCCGCTATTTCAACCCATTTAAATAAAAACGGATAAAGTCTGGTTGACACTTATTGATAAGGAATCTAACGGGCCAAATATTTAGTTTAATGAAAAAGTGAACGGGTTGAATGTGGTCTGAAGTGTATTCGAATTCAAAAAGACTTGGGACAAAACTGTGCTGGTGTCCAAATCCAACCTATCCAAAGGGCCTTTTGACCCTTATAAAACGAATCATTGTTCCTTGTTTTTGAGCTAGGGTATCGAGCATACAAAAACTTGAAGACTATCAGACCAAATATGGTGCTCTCGAGCCAGCTCTTTCTGAACGAAACTATGGACTGGCCTGAGTTTCAGTGGGCTATACAAAATGCACAAAAGAATAGACAAGGTCAAGTTAGGTTAAGAAAGGAGACACAATCCATATATACCTATCCAATACCAGATTGTATGTGTCAACAACATTAGTTGGTTCTTTTTTGGGTTTTGTAGAGTTAGAGAAATGTGTATAAACGAGCACGGATAACAGTAAAACACAAATTCGATATGTATTTTTGCTTCTCTATGAGGGCGTTATGTGCATCCACGATATTTTTTATAGGGTCGCAGGTTGGTAGGTGAATGATGCAACATCTGGTTTGGTTTGCAAGTTTAAATCCAAATGTATGTTTTGCATGTGTATTTTATTGTTGTTGTTGGTCCTAAACACGTTTAGAAGTAACTACGAAGTTAATCTAATTATGTTAATGACTGAGATTAATGTAATGATTGATTATAACTAATGAGTAAAACGTAAATATAAAAACAGGGTTTTTCAACGTTTAAATTCTTATTAAAAATGAATCAAAGAATCTATTACCCAAGTGTTTTGCGGAACAAACACTTGGGATTGAATAGACAAGGTATGGTGTCTCCTATCTAAACTCAAGCTATACTTAAGTGGTAACAATATCTACCCACTGAGCTATCTCAGGGATTGGTTACTCTTTGTAGGAGAAAAGGGTTTTTGTGAAAGTCTAAGCTTTTAATGCACAAAAACTTAAACCCCTTTTCTCCTAACAGTTCCTATTTATACACAAATATAAAAGAGTACCACAGATTAAAATACAAAAAGAATAACAAAGCGTGTCTGATAACTACAACAGTAATTGTCATTTCCAAGAACCAATAGGAATGGACTATAAAGTCTTTAGGAGTGGTTGGTCTGACACTCCATGACTTTTAGCCGTCTTAGGGAAGGTTTGTTTCTGACAAGATAAGACTCCTTATCTTCTCAAATTCTTCCCGCCTTTCTTTCAGGTTTCAGGTTCTTCAGTCTTCGTCTTCATTCTTCAGTCTTCAATTACTTATTGTTGTTGAGGAGACTGGGGTTCAGTGAGTTCTTGTCCAACACTCACTGAACCCATCATCTTCTTCTTTGGCTTAAGTCTTACTCAGGGAGTACCGCCTTCCTGAGTAGTGAATCCTTCTTCTTGAATTTGTCTTAATCATCCTGAAGATAACTCACTGAGTGACTGTTCACTCAGTGACTTAGTATTGTTTAAGATTAATACACTTAGCTTAATTTGTATTCAAATCATGTTTTAAGGATGCTTGGGTACTGACAGACCCAACAGTCTCCCCCTATTTGGATATAAATTATGCCCAAGTGTTTTGATCAGTAATGAGTGAGCTAATGACTTCTTCTCATACTGAATATACTAGAAAGTTATTAAGGACACTAAAATAACAAAAACATCATCTTATTAATATAATTACAAGTCCTAACAACTAAAGAAAGTACAAGGATAGTGGTGGTGTTTTGCAGATTCTTCAGTCAAACTTATAACCAAGGGCTTCAAGCTTTGGCTTCTTGGATTCCAGCTCATGTTGATCAGGATGCTCTTGAATCTTTGTTCTCAGGTCTTGGCAGAACCTCACATTTTCAGGACTCTTGATTGGGGAGGCCATCATGAGGAAACCAATCATGGCTTTGATTCTTGACTGATCAATATCACTCCATCTTTGGAAGGCTGGGTCTCCAAACTCATCTGTTAAGAAGAGACCTCTCTCAGGTTGTTCAATGACCTTGTTGTTCACGAATGTAACTCCTTCAGGGAGGGCTCTGTTGCATTCAAGGCCAGGAACTTTGATCTCAGGCGCATACTCAATTTTCTTCCTCTTTCCTTTAGAGGACTGAGAGGGAGCAGGCTGACTGGCTGGAGTTGGGAGAAGTGAGGGAATACCAAGTTCATCAGGTATTGCTGTCAGTTTTTCATATCTTAGCTTCAGGGATTTCATCAGTTCCTTGATGACAACGTTTGACTTTTTAAATATGATTGGACCCAATTCATCCAATTCAGTGATCCCAAAGTCAGCGAATCTAAAGGGTTCATGAACTTCAAAGTCTCTCTTGTCTAGACCTCTGAAGACACTGATGATAGCAGGCTTGGTATTTTGGTGAATCTTGACATCAATGATTGGTTCAGGTCTCAATCTGCTTGTCATAACCCACTGGTACCTCTCTATTCTCTTTTTCCTTATCTCCTCAGCCTTTTTCAACCTTTCATCCCTTTTCTTCCTGAGAGCTATCATCTCAGCATCCTGAGCTTTCACAAAGGTCTCGCCACCTTTTCTTTTAGCAAGGGTTTGTGGTTGTATCCCAAGCTTTTCAGTCTCCTCACTGACCACCTTGATGAGAGCAGACTTGTTCAGCCTTTCTTCTTCAGTTGCTTTCTTCATTGCCTCCTCTTTCTCCATATGAGCCTGAATTTCATCATTAGTGAGATGATACAGCACTCTATTAATCTCAAAAGGGATCTTGACCGGTGCATCAGGGTCAGCCCTTATTTCTGAGTAAGCAGTCACCAATTTTGGTGTGGGTTCAGGGTCTGTGGTTGTGAGAATGCCTTTGCCTTTATCTTGAGCTTGAGTTGGTGGTATCTCCCCCTCAGTGTGAAAAGGAGGTTCTTCAGTGACTCTCTCCCCCTCAATTGTTGCTGGATCCATAGTGAGAGCAAGAGTTGGAGTACTTACTGAAGTTGAGGGAGCAGCCTGACCTTTGAAGGCCTGATAAATCTCAATCATCATGGTCTTGATGTCTGAGGTGTCTTGCTGAAGAGTGGTGACCTTTGCCTCAAGAGATGCCTGAGAAGCCTCTATGGCTGTCATTCTTGGCCCAAGATTCCAGGCCAAGGAGTTCGAAGACTTGGCCCAAGCTGAGAGATTTGCCTCCATAGAAACCAGAGAAGATTTGATGGAGTCCACTGAAGAGCTGAGACCCTGAAGATTTGAGGATTTTAGCATGTTGACGAGCTCAGTGAACTGGACTGACTGTTGCTGATAGGTCTCAGAAGCCTGAAGAATTTTCTTGGTCAGCTCAGGATCATCTTTCACGGACTCTTGAATAGTTGCAACGCTCTTCGTAATGTGTGAAAGAGCAGCGTTGAACTTTTTAAGATTGTCTTCATGAATCAAATAATCTATTACCCAAGTGTTTTGCGGAACAAACACTTGGGATTGAATAGACAAGGTATGGTGTCTCCTATCTAAACTCAAGCTATGCTTAAGTGGTAACAATTCTACCCACTGAGCTATCTCAGGGATACGTTACTCTTTGTAGGAGAGAAGTTGTTTTGCAAAAGTCTAAGGCTTTCAATGTACAAAACACACTTAACTTCTCTCATTCTGAACCTATTTATACACAAGTATAAAAGAGTAAAAGTGATTAAAATACTACAACTTGTTGAAGCAAGCGTGTCTGACAATTACAACAGTAATTGTCATTTCCAAGAACCAATGGGAATGGACTATAGAGTCTTTAGGAGTGGTTGGTCTGACACTCCACGACTTTTAGCCGTCTTAGGGAAGGTTTCTTCCTGACAAGATAAGATTTGATCTTATCTTAAACTCTTCCCAGATCTTCCCGCCTTTCTTTCAGGCGTTGAGTTCTTCAGTCTTCAATCACTTAATGTTGTTGAGGAGACTGGGGTTCAGTGATTTCTTATCCAACACTCACTGAACCATCATCTTCTTCTTTGGCTTAAGTCCTACTCAGGGAGTACCGCCTTCCTGAGTAGTGAATCCTTCTTCTTGAATTCGCCTTAAGCATCCTGAAGATGACTCACTGAGTGACTGTTCAGTCAGTGACTTGAATTTTTCTCGGTTTAAGTTAACACTTAGTTAATTTGTGTCCAAATCTTGTTTTAAGTATTCTTGGGTACTGATGGACCCAACAATAATAACGGTATAAAACTCATCATAACTCTCGTTTTAATGTTCAGATCTGATGACGAGGTCTAACTCGGATGGCATGTACCAATCGTCTATGGATTGAGCCATTTGTTGAGTCGTGCATAAATCAGTTTAACTATGCAATTTACCACTACATGCCATTTTTTTTTGTTACATTTTTTTTAACGGCGGATATTATTAAAAACAACTAGCAAATAGCTAGAAAATTATAAAATAACAAGATGAGGGTTTTTAAGCCAATCAATCCAACTAAAAGAAGCCTTACATCAATAACGACACCAATTAAAAGAACGAGACACCACATCTTCAAAAAGCAATGCCTTCGAAGGAAGATCCGAACCAAAAATACTTTTATTGCGGAAATTCCAAACATGCCACCACATAATATAGCAAACTCCTTCGAGTAACTGTGTATACTTATCGTGAAGCCGAAGGTTCAAAAGCCAATCTAGCCACTCTTCATATGAAGACACCTCCGTGTGAATAACATACCAACAACAAGATATCTTACGAAAAACCTCTCTAACTATATGGCAAGCGAATAAAATATGGCTAGACGATTCCACTGCCTTACCACATGTGGGACATAGAATAGAATCAATATCCATACCTCTTCTAGAAATATTCAGCCTAGTAGGTAAACAATCTAACCTTACTTTCCATGCATGAACATTTACTGACATTTTTTGTTACATTACACAAGATTTTATTGACATTTTAGCCAATCTATGAAGGATATTCAACTCAAATTGCATTGTCTATCTTTTTTATATGCAAATTAGTATGTCTCTAAGAAAACTTTTAATATGTGGTTACTTTTGTGAAACTTCCCACATGGAGTAAAAAGAAGAAGCTTTGCTTGCTTATTTATATATAACGTGGACAATGAAAACAAGTTTTGCTTATTTATATATAACGTAGTAAATATGTTCAACTAGGTTGAGGTTAGTATCATATTGTTGGTTTCTATTGCTCGACGTTGTTTAAAGAAATAAAAACAACGAACTGTAGAAACTACTAGTTCATACAAATTCTGAACTTTTTATCATTTTTTACTACAATAAATAGGTCGAAAATAGTATTATGTCGTTGGCTTCTATGCTAGATATTGTTTAAAGAACAAAAATATGTTGAATCAAAGTAACCATCAAATCATACAAATTTCAAACTTTTAGAAACTACGTGGGTAGTGTAATTGTTTATAGGCGTGCTGATGACGTATAGTCCGCATCCGGGTCACGAACCCGAGCAATACTCAAGCCCATCACGCATGGGCTATCACGATAAAGATTTGGGCTTACAACGGCCCAAATCCGAAATCTATTATTGGCCTTGATATAGGATCTCTTATTTATGGGATAAGGATCAATGGGCCGACTAAGGCGGGATACGCCGAAAGGTAAGGAACACGAAACCAACAAGGATTTCGTGTGTATATATAGGGCATCTCGGCTCTCATTAAAGGTACGACATTATAACCCTAACTCTTCACAAAAACCCTAAAACCGATTACTTACTCTCACGCCGGAGGATAATCGTGGGAGACAATCCCACGATAAGCCTAACGGTGTTTTTTGTTCTCTTAGTGCGCAGGTCTCAAGCATTAAGATCCAATTGATACGGGAACCGGAATCCAAACAAGGAACGCCCAACTTTTGTATCAACAAGTGGCGCCATCCGTGGGACCATACACTAAGAACTTTACTAAGAACTAGAATGACAAAGCACGGAAACCCAAACCAGCGGACTCCGCAGGCGAAGAAAACGCATGGTGACCTACAGGGGGAGAAGCAGCAAACTGATTCAGCCACTAAGCAGGCCTCTGGAACAACCAGTGCGCCCAAAAACCGAGGATCATACTCAGATCTGGCCTTTACTGCAGTAGAACCGCTCACAAGGACTACCCATGCTACTACAACAACCACTAGCGCGGAAGATCTACAGCGCACTCCTTTCACCATGCCAGAATTAGACCTCACTAAACCGCCAAATGCGCCTATCCGAAACAAGGGTCCTGATTTGGAAACAGACATCCTCGCGCTAGAAGGAGTCACGCCTGAACTAGCGCCAAGTGATTTCGTGTCTCAAAACTATGAAACCTTGGCTGCGCTTATGCGAGAGGAAGCGAAAAAGAGGTCAAGCCAGAGTCTGCAAGCCCGGCTCAACTTCGACCCTGAGCATTAAGCATCCCCACCGCGCTACCGAAAGGAAAGGCGCGAGAAGGATAGCCGCCGACACCCAGTGTTTACTAGGATCGGAAGGAAAGTTGTGGATGATGAAGCAGCAGACTTTCAGTATCTGGAGGAACATGAAGACGATGGACGGCGCATCAATGTCCACACTAGGCTTGGCAGTCGCAGGATTCACGATAGACTTGGGCGACGGGTCTCCCCAAGCGAAAGCCCTTCAAGCTCGGATTCCGAGGATAGTCGGCGCAAGCGCCGCAAAAGAGTAAGCTCATCCTCAAGTGACTCCTCGGACAACGAGGACGAAGAAACAGGACACTGGAAGTCCAAGAGAAGATACCGCGACCAGGAGGACGAAGATATGTCTCATCCCTGGCGTCGCCAAAAGATTGACGCATTCACTCGGCGCATCAGTGATTTTTCAGAAGATAAGAGAAGGCGCATGCCCGCTAATGTTAAAACGTATGATGGGACAGGTGATCCTGACGACCACCTAAAAATTTTCGAATCAGCAGCAACTATCAAAAATTGGCCACAACCTGTGTGGTGCCACATGTTTAATTCTACTTTAGTAGGGAATGCGCGAAACTGGTTCAGTAAGCTTCCACGTAGAAGCATCGATGGGTTTGAAGAGTTACGGAAGGCGTTTCGTTTGAACTTTACTCAGAGGAAGAAGTGCGCCAAGAACCCTGTCGAACTCGCCAGGGTAAAACAGCGCCTAGGGGAATCCACAAGCGCTTTTATGGAGCGCTATAAAGACGAATGCATACATGTCAAGGCATGCCCCGAAATACTAAAGATCTCAGGGTTTATGAACGGAATCAATAACCCAGAACTTATCAAAAAGTTAAATGATAGGGTTCCCCAAACCTTTGACGAACTTATGAAGCGCACGAGGTCCTTCATCCAAGGAGAAGCCGCCGCTGCGGATAGTAAGAAAGGCTACTCAAACTATAGGTCACAAGAACAGCCAAGGAGACAATCCAATGACCAGAGTAGCAATCGTAACAAAAGCTACCGCAGTCAGGGGGCGGACGAGAGAATGACAAGTATACCCCACTAACGAAGACTCCAAAGGAGATATTTGCGACGGAAGGCGCGAACTTTCCGAGACCTCCACCGATGCGCACCCCAGAAGATCGGCGCGTAGGGAACGGATACTGTGAGTATCATGGACAGAAGGGCCACACCACCAATGAGTGTGTCCAATTGCACCAACTAATTGATAAGCTAGTAAAAGAAGGCAGATTGGACCATCTAGTTAAGAACATCAAGGATGGAAAAGACAAACAGAAGACCGGGGGAAAGAAAGAAGCACCTAAGGACAAGGCTGACACAATCTACATGATACAATCATGGCAGCGAAAGACTAGGCAAAAGGTCAGCCAGAAATTTTCTCATGGAAGCGAAATCTCTTTCCCCACCTTGGCTACGGACAACGTAGTGGCGGAACCACTCACCATCGAGATAAATGCGGGGGGTCACGATATCCACCGCATGTATGTTGATGGAGGGGCATCAGCAGACATAATGTATGAGCATTGTTTCAAGAGATTGCGACCTGAGATACAAAGACAGTTAAGCCCAGCCACGACGTCGTTGACTGGCTTCACAGGAGAAAAGATATGGCCCATGGGGAAACTACGACTACTAGTTGTTGTTGGTAATAAGGAACACTCCACGACAGCCTGGATGAATTTTATGGTGATCAGATCTCCTTCGCCATACAATGGCATTATCGGAAGACCAGGAATTTCGGCAATACGCGCAGTACCGTCCACAGCACATGGGATGCTCAAATTCCCGGTAGAAGGCGGCATTGTCACCATCTACAATAACGCTGCGCCACCTAGAGAGTGTAACACGATTACATGTGAGACGACGCACACCCCAGAACAGAGCGCAGCTAAAGTATCAAATCTGAAGGTCGCAATTCATCCTGATTACCCGGAACAAGAAGTATCGATCGGGGGATTGCTGTCTGATAAAGGCAAAGCTGCCGTGTGCGCACTCTTGCAAAAGAATCTGGATATCTTCGCATGGGAACCAAAGCACATGACTGGTGTGCCACGCTCGATTGCAGAAGCCATGGTTGTAGAAATGAGCGCCGATATAGGTCCGAGTGCGCCGTTGTAAGCCCAAATGTCACCTTTCGTTGGGGAGCACCGAAGCCATGGTTGTAGAAATGAGCGCCGATATAGGTCCCACGGATGGCGCCACTTCATAATATCTTTGGGGCAATGTACATATCAAATGATGCGTGGTTTTCCGACCTTACAACAGGTTTTACCTCTCGAGGGATCTCGAGAAGCTTGCAATCCCCACCAGGCAGTGTACCTGACCGATGTAGTATATTGAAGTGGCAAGTACCGGGGGATTGATCGTTCAACTCAAAGAATAGTGTTCGTTAGGATTGAAATTTATCTACTAGGTCTAGAGGTGAGGGATGATTCTTTTTTTATTTTTTTATTTTATGGAAAGCAAGTAAAAATCTCGGGTTTTGGAAGGAGAGGCGGAATTAGTTGCTAATCAACTAACCCAAAAACTACTACTTAAACTAATGTGAAGGAAAGTAAACTAGGGTTCTACAAGGGAAGTGAAGCATGTCTACCTATGATATATTACTCCTTGCTAGCTATCCAATTCTACCTATTGAATTGTCACACCTTGTTTTAATTGACGGGTTGTATTCCTTAATACCATTCGTGGGGGTGTGTACGAACTTCCCCAACTCTATAAGCTCCTACTTCACACCTATGTCGAGCCGGCTAAGAAGCTCCTAACATGGGATCACTAGAATTCGCTCATGCATTAAATACAACCATATAACCTTAGTACACCTTGGTTCATGTTTCTTAAGACGTTCAAGCAAGTTACCGTATAGGAGGTTAGCCAGTTTTCTTAAGCCTAACATCGATATCATCCAATCATACAAGAGACAATAGGAAACAAGAATTATAAGCTAAACCAATTAGATCTATTGAAGTTGTCACGCCCTAATTGATGGAGATGGACACACACATCAACAAGAAATCAATAAGATCTAATTAGTTATACACAAGTTTCACACAATCATAGGTAAACACTAGGTGATTTAGTAAAACATAATCAATGAAGAACAAGCAACAATAATAATGGAAGAAATAATTAAGATAGAATCAACACACCATTACAAGATGTTTATGGAGTGATTAAGACCTTCTAAGTTGCTGGAAAAACACCTACCTAAACCCTAGAATCGGACTTAGGGTTTAGGGCTTACAAAAAGTGAAGTTATGATGTTGTATTTATAGGCAATATTTCTGTCGGCAAGGCTTGACGGCGTCAGCTCGTACAAGTGACGGCGTCAACTTCCTATTTTCACCAAATTGTAGATCTTTTCGTCCTCTTCGCGTGGCCTTTTGAATCACCCAAATCCGAGTTCGTATGAAGATTTTATGGCCAAAACAGTGACAGCTACTCCGCGCGTAAGTTGTGATTGTCTCGATCAGCATGTGACGGTATTACTAGGGTTTCTTCTTGTGCAAGTTGTCATTCTGACTTCGTCACTCAATGGCTTCTGACGTCGTCAGGTTGAGTCCTGACGCCGTCACTTCGCCGCGGTTAGGGTTTCTTGATGGCCTTCTTGACGCCGTCCCCCTTTAATCTTCCAAAATCCTCTCTGGCTTATCAAGGATTGACGGCGTCACACTGGGGCTTGACGCCGTCACAGGTACTATTCCAGCAGATTTAGAGACTTTGTCGTTTTCTTCACTTTTATGCTCCAAAAACGTCCAAAATACTTCCTTTTCCAAATTTCATCTCCAAAGTACCTAAAATGACAAAAGGAACGATTTAGGGCAATATTTGATCAAATAAATACGATTTAGGGCTTAAATGACCCCCGAAAAGCGGTACACTTTTCGCCTCATCAAATACCCTTACACTTGAGATTTGCTTGTCCTCAAGCAAATGCGCTTTTATTCTAATCAAAATACAAGTTAGGGGTCATTTAACACTAATATAAAAGTAATTACAACAAATAGTCGTTCCACTTTAATCATAATAAGCACGGAGATTACAGACTAGCACCTCACAAGTAGTGTTTAGATACTCACATCTCTCAGGTGTCATAAAAGTATATCTCATAAATGAAAATGAATAATATCTCTCACTACTTGTGTAACACCTAAAATCTGAAAATATGTCAAATGACCAAATTGCCCCTGCAAGTTTAAAAATTTAATTAAAAGCTCATAAAGTACCAAAACAATTCCAAACTTCTGACAATGAACAAGTTATGATACCAAATAATTTTGACAACTCCATTTAACATTTATACAAGCTACAAAATTACCAAAATGCCCCTAATGAGCCGAATGGAATAATAAGAATTATTATGATATTATAAAATGAAATTATAATGTGTATTTTTGGAACAAAATCAATCCAATCAATGTGCCAACCATTTTGCCGAAATTATGGGTCCAAGCCCTCCCCAAAGACTCGGTTATACCTTTTTAAAAATCAATCACATCTATTCTTTGTTAACCCTAATTGCCGAGTGAACAAAAACACACACAAAAATCTCAATAGCCTCCATTCGACATTCATCAAACCCTAAGCCATTTTTCTGAGATCAAGCATCATCCAAAGAGTCCTAGAAAAATCATTGTGAAGGTGTTCTTTGCACGATTCAATCTTGGTGAATATTCCTAGTCGCGACTGAAAACAAGAGGTATGGATCGAAATAATTCATGCGACCTTCTGAAAATTCGTTTCTTATTTTTCTCATGTCCCTTGTATCATTTGTGATCCATGAAAAATAGATTTGAGGCTGTTCTTGGCTGAATTCGAGTTTTGTGGATTATTGTTCTTATCGCGCCTATTTATAAGGTATTTTCTAAATAAATTCGATCAAGCTATATAAAATTCGTTCATGATTTTTCTCATAATCCTTATATCGTATATACTCCGGGAAAAATGTTGGAAAGGTTGTGGAGAAGCTTTTGGAGTCGTTTTGGAATTTTGGTTCGATTTGCTTATACGCGTATCACTAAGTTGGTGCAGCCCTTTTCGCACGTTCGATTCTGGGTTTGGTATTTTTCTCAGGTCCCTTACATCATATGAACATCATATAAAATGATAAAATCGATCCATGCATGCTCTATATAGTATTTGTGAATTAAATCTTAAAAACATGCATAAACCCTAAATAATTCAATCCGAATTTTTGAGGCTTCATATTTATTTTATTTGGACTCTATACAATCATAATAGACCTGGAAAAATGATACTTCGAATTATTGAGGCCTAGAATAATTGTTTTTGAATTATGTTTAAATTGGCTAAAATGAAGAAAAAGGAAAGAAATGGAATTCGACTAGGGTTTGTGAATTAGGGTTTGTTCATATGTTAAATAATGATATTAAATGATGTTGTAATGATTAAAAATAGGTTAGATGTGTTAGGGTTTGGATTTGTGGATTTAAAATGCTAAACGATTGGTGTTAAAATGTTTTGGGTGAGTTTTGTAACTTTTAAAACTCAAGGGTTATTTTAGAACTTATTTTGGACTGTGTACTTTTCGCATAAAATATAAGTGGAGGGGGTCTAGTGTCATTTTTATATTTTAAGGGATTAAAATGTCTCTACTAATTAATTATAATCGATTTGTAAAATAATTAAAATAGAGGGACTAAATGTGTAATTTCTGGAAACTTAGTGCTGTTTTGGATAATAAAATATATTCAGGGGGTTATGTACTATTTTGATAAATTCATGGTTTAATATGTAATGGTCTATAATTAAAAGTTGAAATTGTAATTTAAGGGGCTAAATATGTAACATTGATAACTAGAGGGGCCTAATGTGTAAATTATGAATACTTGAGGATACATTCGTATATTATGATAAAATAAGTGATCATTGTGTAAAATGGATAAATTAAGGGTTTAATGTGTAACTATAAATACTTGAAGGTTTAAAGTATAACTTGTGAAATATAAGGGTATAAAATGTAAATTATGAAACCCTAAGGACCAAATATGTAAATATGATGAAAGATACCTTAGATCCATTAATAATGATTTAACTAAGTTATGTCTCCAACTTTCTAAAAATAGAAGCTTTCTAAAAGTGGAAACTTACTAAATATGGAAACCGACCAAAAATGGAATGTTACTTAAAATGGAAAGGCAGTTAATTAAGAATGAATTGTAATTCCCTTCTACTCCTTTAGGTGTGAAGAAGGAGAGACTTTGAGCTATTCCCTATTTCTGTGCTTTGTTCTGTTTGTGCTTTCGTCATAAGGTACAGATACTCTGCCTTTCTCAGTAAGGGTTCTTATATTCTATACATTGATTTTGAGTTATGATTCAATTAAGATTTCCCAAGCCATTGCTATTTTCCCTTCGAGTGAACCTTTGATATTCCTCTTGATTATGATCTGAGCTCCGTATATCTGACCTATGTCTTTGCCAAGTTGCTCTAAAGTTCTGAACTATCCTTGTGAGAAACTAAGATTTTGAAATGGTTTACTAAACTAAGGTTTTGAACTACTTGTTTTGAACTATCTTTTACGAAGACTATTTTAATGATTATCTTTATGAAACCAATTTAAAGACCATTTTAATTAAATACCTTGATTAAGCTTTCTAAAATGAATCTGTTGAATAAAGACTTTGAAGATGGACCCTTTGATACAGACTTTGAACTTTAATTATGATTCCCTCTGTTTTTAAAACTATGATATGAACTTTGGAAGACCTTGGTGAACCACTCTATTATGAACTATTCGATATGAACCCTTTCCTATGGACCTTGTGATATGATTTTGAGATGCACCTTTTGATATATGATCTTTTGTGATGACTTTGAGACCTGACTCTTAGTTTGATACCGAGCCATTTTATGTTACCTAGCCAGGAAGGTAACCTGGCCATGTCTATGATGCACCACTGGCATGACTCCCGTGTGGGGGAGTGATTTCTCACACCGTCCCTTTTATGATTATCTGCCATGGCTACTATGATTTTGGGATGACTTTGAGTTTGGGGCGTATGGGTTGCAATCCTAGATTTGTATGTTTAGTGGATTTAACTATGACTTTGAGTTATGACTTTGAGGTGACTGGTACTGTGTGCAATACATGCCTTTCACACCCCTGGGAGCTGATCACTCTACTATTATGATACATGAGGACACCCCTCATATTATCTGGTTGCCTGAGAGGTATCCCCTCTGATTGTGAGATTATGACTTTGAAATTATGATGTTGAGATTATGACTTTGAGTTTCTGGGCTCGTGGTAGATGACTATCCTATATTTCCTTTATTACTCTTTTGCTTTGATTATACCTTATGACATTCCCTGTACTTCACTTATTCTGTTTCGTTATCTTTGCTTGTATTATGTATCTGTTCACTGAGCTTTGTAAGCTCAGCCGCACGTTTTCTTTTCGTGTGCGGCAGGTTTTAGTTGGAAGATGGGTATGAGTGAAGAGACTTTTGGACTTAGAAGACTTGATAATTATTTTGACCTAGAGACGATTGGTAGTTACTACGTTGTTAGAATTTGTATTCGCTTTTGTAACCTTGTAATTTCAGTATTTCTTCTGTAACCTTTGAGAATTTTTGTATTACATTTGAATGTATGCTTTGTTATATCTGATATGAAACCATTTGCGTGACATCTTTACCCTTGTCGGGTTGGGGTGTTACAACCTGTCATAGCAAATAGATTACCATAGGCTTGGGAAAGGATCAAAAACCTCCTCCACTAGGCGTAAGCACCTAAGATAAACTATCAAAGAGGGCTTTTAAACGGGTTATAACGTTAGGTGTAGGGATATGATAAACACGGTTTTGTTGGATAAAGGATATTTTACTGGTGGCGAGTTAAAGATCTTGATTAATTACATGTACAATATGGCGTTGCTAAGCCAAGACTAGACTTGACTTAAGCTAATGAAAAAAAAATAACAAAAAGATAAAATAAACATAAAATGAAACGGGATGGTAGTCCGTATGTTTTTTCTACTTTTTTTTTTTTTTTTTTTTTTTTTTTTTTTTTGCATACACTCTTGCCCTACCATCCAAAATAATACATCATAGGGGGGTTGTATCCCCCTTACACTTGAACTTTTACATAACTTTACAATTAACTATTCTAATGACTCGAATTAAGATAATCGAAACACTTGGAGTACTTTTAAAATATTTAGCACATATGGGGGTAATAATGTTGTTCTTCCCCATTACTCCATTACACTAGTACTTTACCCATGAGTCCCAATCGTCCCAAAACAATATGTACAAGGATATGACTCGACTTAGCAACCATGTAATCAATTAGATAATTAACTAAGGGTTTAAACAAATGTTGTCACAATAATGCACTAAAAATGAGTGCATACAAGGTAGGCTAAGGCGATTTGGGTGTACATTTAAGTGGGGTGTAAACAAATTCTTACTTTAAGTAAAATGCTTAAAGTTAGAAACGAAAAGATAGGCTCTGAGGGGTGTACTAGGGGTATCGTGTACTAAAAATGAGTACAACGCAAAGGGTGTGGGAGAATTACTTGACCAATGTAGCCAACGTAATTATAACAAAAACACAGGTGTAAAACAATGGGTTAATCCTAATGCCTCTTATCATGTAGTAAATCTAACTACACGAATGTAGTCTCACTTGTGGCCTCAGAATGGTCCTAACGCAAGTTCTAGAATCTAAGTGCTACCGGTACATACATCATAGCATAAATGCTTTTCCTACCAATTCTAGGGGCGAACCTCGCATATTTGGGGGTGGAAAATGTTTTAGTGTTACGGTTTTGTGCTAGTCATATAACTTTCTATCCATGAGACGCTCATTAAGACCAAAGTTTCACTCCTAAATGTTGTAAAAAAATTTAAATTTGGCACAAAAATTGCCCTAACAAGTATTTATCTCAGTTTTATTACACATCTACCATCAAACAAACAAAAATCAAGTGCAATTGTATTCTCTAAGGTATCATCATTTACCCTCCCCTTACACTTAAGCTGAACATTGTCCCCAATGTTCATTCAAAGGATGTAAAAGTAAATAAGGTAAAAGAATGAAAACAAATACTCCCCTGATTCGTTCGATGTGGATAATCCGGTAACATGGTTAAATCCTCCTCCAAGAAAATGAACGTTGAAAGCTTCCCTTCCGAAATATAAATCATCTTCTTGTCCAATATAACCTGTTAAACCTGAGAAAACAAACACAAAAAACCCAAAGCATCAACCTGAACAAAGAAAACTCACAACTAGATGTAATTCCAGACTTGGAAATAAAAACAAAACGATTAAAGATATAATGCTTGTAGAATGAATATTTGCAGATTTCCTGGAGTTTATAAAACTAAAGATTTAACAAAAACTTTATGACTCCGGTAGAAAAACAAAACTTGCAAAATTTCCAGAATTTTACACTTGACGCCGTCAGAAGTGACATGCAGAAATTTTATGGTTAGTTTCCGGAAAATTTCTGGAAAAACTTATGCCTCACTTCCTGGAAATCCTGCAAAATATTCATTATGACTCGATACAAGCATTTGACTCTAACAATTACTAGTATGCATGCTCATTTAATATTGTTGTGATTCATGTTCAATCTTGTTCTTGTAAACAAATTTGGATTCCCTTACACTTATCTTTTGCAAAATACCTTTATATGTAGTTAAGACGAAGTTAAAAACAAAATAAAGCATTTTCACAATTTACTTTGAAACATGAGCACAAACAATAACAATTAAACTTGCATACGGAAACAAATAAAATCAAACAAACAAACAAACAAACAAATAAAGCTTGGGTTGCCTCCCAAGAAGCGCTTATTTTTGTTCGAGTCACGAGCCTGACTCTACCCTTATTTAACAGAAATATGGGAGGTTTTCCCTACACTTAGGATTAAGTGTGGGTGGAAGTAGCGATACACACCCTTAGGGTGGAAATATGCCACGTGAGGTGAAGGGGGTGAGTGAATGGCTTCCTTCATCCTAAAACTACCCGGATAATATTGGTTTATGGGTGGGTCGGTTCCTCTTTTGTCTCCTAGATGTAAATCTAAGGATGAAAAGTTGTGTAAAGGTTGAGGTTCCGGCTCATCAACACTAGGAAATTCCCTTGAACTAAGAGTAAGGTCATCACTAAAAGTGTTCAAACCTATATCCTCTAGTTGTGCTTGGTCCAAGGGTTCTACCTCCATCGGGATTCCTAAAGTCTCTTCTACTTCTTCCGGGTAAGTCACGGGCGGTGTGGGTGCCTCAAATGATGGTTGAGTATTTTGTGGGCTTATGGTGTTAACCTCATCATTCCACGTGTCAAGATCACCTATATCCTCATCAATTGTTTTCTTAGGTAGTGATGATAAAAAACCTAGCGCTTCATCCAACTTATGGTTTATGCTTTGGCTCTATCCACAATTCCTTGGCAAACTAGGTCGCTTTTCCTATTGGCCTCACTAAGATGAGATCCTAAACATGGAGGTTGTTCATAAGAATCTATCCTAGGTGAAGGCTCATATGATTCATAGGTGTCTCTAAATGAGGTATTTTGAACTCCTTGGTGTTCTAGCCACTCAACCATATCTTGCAATCTTAGAAGTCTAAGTGAAAAGTCCATTTGAAGCAAATTACAAACAAAATCACAAAGAAAAGATAGACTACGAGAAAGCTACAAAATAAAAAGAAAAAATCTCACTTGATAGGAATCTTGTGAGGTAGACCTAATAAAAATAAAATTTCAACCTAAGCAATAACTACTCCCCGGGTTGCGGCGCCAAAAACTTGATGCGTGGTTTTGCGACCTTACAACAGGTTTTACCTCTCGAGGGATCTCGAGAAGCTTGCAATCCCCACCAGGCAGTGTACCTGACCGATGTAGTATAGTGAAGTGGCAAGTACCGGGGGATTGATCGTTCAACTCAAAGAATAGTGTTCGTTAGGATTGAAATTTATCTACTAGGTCTAGAGGTGAGGGATGATTCTTTTTGTATTTTTATATTTTATGGAAAGCAAGTAAAAATCTCGGGTTTTGGAAGGAGAGGCAGAATTAGTTGCTAATCAACTAACCCAAAAACTACTACTTAAACTAATGTGAAGGAAAGTAAACTAGGGTTCTACAAGGGAAGTGAAGCATTTCTACCTATGATATATTACTCCTTGCTAGCTATCCAATTCTACCTATTGAATTGTCACACCTTGTTTTAATTGACAGGTTGTATTCCTTAATACCATTCGTGGGGGTGTGTACGAACTTCCCCAACTCTATAAGCTCCTACTTCACACCTATGTCGAGCCGGCTAAGAAGCTCCTAACATGGGATCACTAGAATTCGCTCATGCATTAAATACAACCATATAACCTTAGTACACCTTGGTTCATGTTTCTTAAGACGTTCAAGCAAGTTACCGTATAGGAGGTTAGCCAGTTTTCTTAAGCCTAACATCGATATCATCCAATCATACAAGAGACAATAGGAAACAAGAATTATAAGCTAAACCAATTAGATCTATTGAAGTTGTCACGCCCTAATTGATGGAGATGGACACACACATCAACAAGAAATCAATAAGATCTAATTAGTTATACACAAGTTTCACACAATCATAGGTAAACACTAGGTGATTTAGTAAAACATAATCAATGAAGAACAAGCAACAATAATAATGGAAGACATAATTAAGATAGAATCAACACACCATTACAAGATGTTTATGGAGTGATTAAGACCTTCTAAGTTGCTGGAAAAACACCTACCTAAACCCTAGAATCGGACTTAGGGTTTAGGGCTTACAAAAAGTGAAGTTATGATGTTGTATTTATAGGCAATATTTCTGTCGGCAAGGCTTGACGGCGTCAGCTCGTACAAGTGACGGCGTCAACTTCCCATTTTCACCAAATAGTAGATCTTTTCGTCCTCTTCGCGTGGCCTTTTGAATCACCCAAATCCGAGTTCGTATGAAGATTTTATGGCCAAAACAGTGACAGCTACTCCGCGCGTAAGTTGTGATTGTCTCGATCAGCATGTGACGGTATTACTAGGGTTTCTTCTTGTGCAAGTTGTCATTCTGACTTCGTCACTCAATGGCTTCTAACGTCGTCAGGTTGAGTCCTGACGCCGTCACTTCGCCGCGGTTAGGGTTTCTTGATGGCCTTCTTGACGCCGTCCCCCTTTAATCTTCCAAAATCCTCTCTGGCTTATCAAGGATTGACGGTGTCACACTGGGGCTTGATGCCGTCACAGGTACTATTCCAGCAGATTTAGAGACTTTGTCGTTTTCTTAACTTTTATGCTCCAAAAACGTCCAAAATGCTTCCTTTTCCAAATTTCATCTCCAAAGTACCTAAAATGACAAAAGGAACGATTTAGGGCAATATTTGATCAAATAAATACGATTTAGGGCTTAAATGACCCCCGAAAAGCGGTACACTTTTCGCCTCATCAAATACCCTTACACTTGAGATTTGCTTGTCCTCAAGCAAATGCGCTTTTATTCTAATCAAAATACAAGTTAGGGGTCATTTAACACTAATATAAAAGTAATTACAACAAATAGTCGTTCCACTTTAATCATAATAAGCACGGAGATTACAGACTAGCACCTCACAAGTAGTGTTTAGATACTCACATCTCTCAGGTGTCATAAAAGTATATCTCATAAATGAAAATGAATAATATCTCTCACTACCTGTCATAGCAAATAGATTACCATAGGCTTGGGAAAGGATCAAAAACCTCCTCCACTAGGCGTAAGCACCTAATATAAACTATCAAAGAGGGCTTTTAAACGGGTTATAACGTTAGGTGTAGGGATATGATAAACACGGTTTTGTTGGATAAAGGATATTTTACTGGTGGCGAGTTAAAGATCTTGATTAATTACATGTACAATATGGCGTTGCTACTTCACTCCTATGTCGAGCCGGCTAAGAAGCTCCTAACATGGGATCACTAGAATTCGCTCATGCATTAAATACAACCATAATAACCTTTAGTACGCGTTGGTTCATGTTTCTTAAGACGTTCAAGCAAGTTACCGAATAAGAGGTTAGCCAGTTTTCTTAAGCCTAACATCGATAAACAATCATCCAATACAATCAATAACACACTAATAACCAATAATCAATAGCTAGGTTTCATTAGATCTAAGCAAACACAAGATAAATCTAGCCTAGCATGTTAATCAAAAGACAAGAACAAGATATAATCAAACAACACATAGACATATTGATTGATTAAACAATTACTTATCTTCAATTAAACATGGGAGATCCAAGGGTATGAAAACCCTTAAAAATGGCAGAAATTCGTCTTTAGGGTTTCTCCTCACAAAGTTGCACACAATGAATAAAAATTGCAAAACTATATATAGACATAAAGGGCTGACGGCGTCACGTTGTGGATCTTGACGCCGTCACCTCGCCGCGGCTAGGGTTCCCGGATGGCCTTCCTGACGCCGTCCCTCTTTAATCCACCAAAATCCTCTCTGGCCTATCAAGGCTTGACGCCGTCAGAATAGTGCTTGACGCCGTCAGACTTTAGCTTAAAACGTGATGGCCTTAATCACCTTAAAGGGTGACACCGTCAGATTTTCCATTGTAAAATTCTCTGGCTTATCATGTGTATTTTTCATATCCACCTCTTTTGCCAAGCTATGACGCCGTCAAGAGCAATCCTTGACGCCGTCAAAGGTACTTTTTCAGCCGATTTTGAGACTTTGTCGTTTTCTTCACTTTTATGCTCCAAAAACGTCCATAATGCTTCCTTTTCCAGATTTCTTCTCCAAAGTACCTAAAATGACAAAAGGAACGATTTAAGGCAATATTTGATCAAATAAATACGATTTAGGGCTTAAATGACCCCCTAAAAGCGGTACACTTTTCGCTTCATCAAATACCCTTACACTTGAGATTTGCTTGTCCTCAAGCAAATGCGCTTTTATTCTAATCAAAATACAAGTTAGGGGTCATTTAACGCTAATATAAAAGTAATTACAACAAATATTCGTTCCTCTTTAATCATAATAAGCACGGAGATTATAAACTAGCACCTCACAAGTAGTGTTTAGATACTCACATCTCTCAAGTGTCATCAAAATAAATCTCATAAATGAAAACGGATAATATCTCTCACTACCTGTCATAGCAAATAGATTACCATAGGCTTGGGAAAGGATCGAAAACCTCCTCCACTAGGCGTAAGCACCTAAGATAAACTATCAAAGAGGGCTTTTAAATGGGTTATAACGTTAGGTGTAGGGATAAGGAAAACACGGTTTGTTGGATAAGGATATTTTTACTGGTGGCAAGTCAATCATCTTGGTCAATTACATGTAGAATGAGGCGTTGCTAAGCCAAGACTCGACTCAACTTAAACTAATCACGAACTAATAAACATAGAACAAAACAAAACATAAATAAAAGATAGAGGCGGATGGTAGTCCGTATGCTTTTTTCTTCACTTTTTCTTTTTCTCTTTTTTTTTTTTTTTTTTTTTTTTTTTTTTTTTTTTTGCATACACTCTTGCCCTACCATCCAAAACAATACATCACTAGGGATTCTTTGTACCATCCCTACACTTGAACTTTTACATACTTTACATAAAATTATTCTAATGACTCGAATCAAGATAATCGAAACATTTGGAGTACTTTAAAATATTAACGTACATATGGGGGTAATAAATGATGTTCTTCCCCATTACTCCATTACACTAGTACTTTACCCATAAGTCCCAATCGTCCCAAAACAATATGTACAAGGATATGACTCGACTTAGCAACCATGTAATCAATTAGATAATTAACTAAGGGTTTAAACAAATGTTGTCACAATAATGCACTAAAGATGAGTGCACACAAGGTAGGCTAAGGCGATTTGGGTGTACATTTAAGTGGGGTGTAAACAAATTCTTCCTTTAAGTAAAATGCTTGAAGGTCGAAACGAAAAGATAGGCTCTGAGGGGTGTACTAGGGGTATTGTGTACCAAAAATGAGTACAACGCAAAGGGTGTGGGAGAATTACTTGACCAATGTAGCCAATGTAATTATAACAAAAACACAGGTGTAAAACAATGGGTTAATCCTAATGCCTCTTATCATGTAGTAAATCTAACTACACGAATGTAGTCTCACTTGTGGCCTCGGAATGGTCCTAACGCAAGTTCTAGAATCTAAGTGCTACCGGTACACACATCATAGCATAAATGCTTTTCCTACCAATTCTAGGGGCGAACCTCACATATTTGGGGGTGGAAATTTTTTTTAGTGGTACGGTTTTGTGCTGGTCATATAACTCCTATCCATGAGACGCTCATTAAGATCAAAGTTTCACTCCTATATGTTGTAAAAATTTTTAAATTTTGCACTAAAATTGCCTTAACAGGTATTTATCTCAGTTTTATTACACATCTACCATTAAACTAACAAAAATCAAGCGTAACTGCATTTTCTGAAGTATCGTATTTTACCCCCCCCCCCCTTACACTTAAGATGAACATTGTCCCCAATGTTCAAATAACAAGATGTAAAAGTAAAATAAGGTAAAAGAATGAAATCAAATACTCCCCTGATTCGTTCGGTGGATAAAGAGGTGACATGGTTAGATCTTCTTCCAAGGTAATGTTGAAGCTTCAAGACTAAAGCATCGCCAAAAGCTTGATTCCGCAAACATCTCCTTGTCCAAAATAACCTATTAAACCCGAGAAAACAAACACGAAAACCTGCATAACATCGGCGAGATAAATCTATATAAGGATATAATGCTTGTGGAATGATAATTTTGCAGATTCCTGGAGTTTATAAGTTAGAGATTTAATAAAATCTTTTTATGAAAACAAAACTTTCAAAAATTTCAGAAAATTAAAACCTGACGCCGTCAGGTTGTAAAGCCTGACGCCGTCAGAAATGATCTGACAGAATTCTCATGTTAAGTTTCCGGAAAATTTCTGGAAAAACCTATACCTTACTTCCTGGAAATCCTGCAAAACATCATTATGACTCGATACAAGCATTTGACTCAAACAATTACTAATATGTATGTTAATTTAATATTGTTATGATTCATGTTCATTTGTTCTAATAAACCGATTTGGATTTCCCTTACACTTATCTTTTGCAAAATACCTTTATATGTAGTTGATGCGTGGTTTTGTAACCTTACAACAGGTTTTACCTCTCGAGGGATCTCAAGAGGCTTACAACCCCACCAGGCAGTGTACCTGACCGATGTAGTATAGTGTAGTGGTAAGTACGGGGGATTGATCGTTCTCCACAGGGAATAGTGTTCGTTAGGTATGAAAGGCTACTCTAATTAGGTCTAAGGGTTGAGGAAGATTCTTTTTTTTTGTTTTTATAATTTTATGAAAGCAAGTAAAATCTCGGGTTTGAAGGAGTGGGCGGAATTAGTTGCTAGTCAACTAACCCAAATTACTACGAATGCAAATAAAATAAATAACTGAAAATAAAATGTTGGTGAGAAACTTATGTGTAGAGAAATGTGTTTACTTAGATTTCCTTACTCCCTAACTATCTTTTACCGGTTAATTAGTGTGTATTAGTCGCGTGGATGACGGGTGTATTCCTTAATACCATTCGTGGGGTGGCGTACTTACTTCCCCAACTCTACAAGCTCCTACTTCACTCCTATGTCGAGCCGGCTAGGAAGCTCCTAACATGGGATCACTAGAATTCGCTTGTGCATTAAATACAACCATAAAAACCTTTAGTACTCATTTGGTTCATGTTTCTTAAGACGTTCAAGCAAGTTACCGAATAGGAAGTTAGCCAGTTTTCTTAAGCCTAACATAGATAAACAATCATCCAATACAACTAATAACACACTAATAACCAATAATCAATAGCTAGGTTTCATTAGATCTAAGCAAACACAAGATAAATTTAGCCTAACATGTTAAACAAAAGACAAGAATAAGATAGAATCAAACAACACATAGACATATTGAATGATTAATTGATAACTTATCTTTCAATGAAACATGGAAGATCTCAAGGCAAAAAGCCTTGAAAAAGAAGCTAAAATCGTCTTAGGGTTTTCTCCCAAAATTCCACACACTAAGCTCTCTCTCAATGACAAAAAATTAGAAAACTATATATAGATTTTTGGATCTGACGGCGTCACGTTATGGAGTGTGACGCCGTCACCTCGCCGCTTTTAGGGTTCCCGGATGACCTTCTTGACGCCGTCCCTCTTTGGCTCTTCAAAAATCCATTCTGGCTTATCAAGGCTTGACGCCGTCGAACCTTGAACGTGACGCCGTCCCCTTTTGATTTAAGCCGTGACGCCCTTGATCAAGTTAAAGCGTGACGCCGTCAGAATTCACATGCTATTTTCACTGGCTCATCATGAGTAAATTTCACGTCCACTTTTTCTTGCCAAGGCATGACGCCGTCCAGAGTAAATTGTGACGCCGTCAAAGGTAACTTTTAGCCGATTTTTGAGACTTTGCCGTTTTCTTCACTTTTATGCTCCAAAAACGTCCAAAATGCCTCCTTTTCCAGATTTCTCCTCAAAAGTACCTAAAATGACAAAAGAAACGATTTAGGGCGATATTTGATCAAATAAATACGATTTAGGGCTTAAATGACCCCTTAAAAGCGGTACACTTTTCGCTTCATCAAATACCCTTACACTTGAGATTTGCTTGTCCTCAAGCAAATGCGCTTTTATTCTAATCAAAATACAAGTTAGGGGTCATTTAATGCAAACATAAAAGTAATTACAACAAATAATCGTTCCACTTCAATCATAATAAGCACGGAGATTACAAACTAGCACCTCACAAGTAGTGTTTAGATACTCACATCTCTCAAGTGTCATCAAAATAAATCTCATAAATGAAAACGGATAATATCTCTCACTACCTGTCATAGCAAATAGATTACCATAGGCTTGGGAAAGGATCGAAAACCTCCTCCACTAGGCGTAAGCACCAAAGATAAACTATAAAAGAGGGCTTTTAAATGGGTTATAACGTTAGGTGTAGGGAAAAGGAAAACACGGTTTTGTTGGATACGGGATATTTTACTGGTGGCGAGTTAAAGATCTTGATCAATTACATGTACTATACAATGTTGCTAAGCCAAGACTAGACTCGATCTTAAGCTAAAAACAAAATAACAAAAACATAAGATAAATATAAAATGAAACGGGATGGTAGTCCGTATGTTTTTTCTATTTTTCATTTTCTCATTTTTTTTTTGTATTTTTCTTGATTTTTCGATTTTTTTTTTTTTTTTTTTTTTTTTTTTTTTTTTTCATACACTCTTGCCCTACCATCCAAAATAATACATCATAGGGGCATTGCATTCCCCTTACACTTGAACTTTTACATAACTTTACAAATAACTATTCTAATGACTCGAATTAAGATAATTGAAAAACTTGGAGTACTTTTAAAACATTTAGCACATATGGGGGTAATAAATGATGTTCTTCCCCATTACTCCATTATACTAGTACTTTACCCATGAGTCCCAATTGTCCCAAAACAATATGTACAAGGATATGACTCGACTTAGCAACCATGTAATCAATTAGATAATTAACTTGGGGTTTAAACAAATGTTGTCACAATAATGCACTAAAAAATGAGTGCATACAAGGTAGGCTAAGGCGATTTGGGTGTACATTTAAGTGGGGTGTAAACAAATTCTTCCTTTAAGTAAAATGCTTAAAGGTCGAAACGAAAAGATAGGCTCTGAGGGGTGTACTAGGGGTATCGTGTACTAAAAATGAGTACAACGCAAAGGGTGTGGGAGAATTACTTGACCAATGTAGCCAACGTAATTATAACAAAAACACAGGTGTAAAACAATGGGTTAATCCTAATGCCTCTTATCACGTAGTAAATCTAACTACACGAATGTAGTCTCACTTGTGGCCTTGGAATGGTCCTAACGCAAGTTCTAGAATCTAAGTGCTACCGGTACACACATCATAGCATAAATGCTTTTCCTACCAATTCTAGGGGTGAACCTCACATATTTGGGGGTGGAAAATTTTTTTAGTGGTACGGTTTTTGTGCTAGTCATATAATTCCTATCCGTGAGACGCTCATTAAGATCAAAGTTTCACTCCTATATGTTGTAAAATTTTTTAAATTTGGCACTAAAATTTCCCTAACAGGTATTTATCTCAGTTTTATTACACATCTACTATTATACAAACAAAAATCAAGCGCAATGGCATTCTCTAAAATCGTACTTTTACCCCCCCTTACACTTAAGATGAACATTGTCCCCAATGTTCAAATAACAAGATGTAAAAGTAAAAAGTAAAAGAATGAAATCAAATACTCCCCTGATTCGCTCGGTGGATAATGAAATTACACGGTTAAATCTTCCTCCAAAGAGAATGTTGAAGCTCCATGACTAATGCATCGCCATAAGCTTGATTCAAAACATTTCCTTGTCCAAAATAACCTGTTAAACCTGAGAAAACAAACACGAAAACCTGCATAACATCGGCGGGATAAAATCTATATATAAGGATATAATGCTTGTGGAATGATAATTTTGCAGATTCCTGGAGATTATAAGTTGGAGATTTTAATAAAAACTTTTTATGAAAACAAAACTTTCAAAAATTTCTGGAAATTAAATCTGACGCCGTCAGGTTATAACTCCTGACGCCGTCAGAATGTTCCTGCAAAAATCTCATGTTAAGTTTCCGGAAAATTTCTGGAAAAACTTATGCCTTACTTCCTGGAAAATCCTGCAAAACATCATTATGACTCGATACAAGCATTTGACTCAAACAATTACTAATATACATGTTCATTTAATATTGTTGTGGTTCATGCTCAATTTCGTTCTTATAAACAAATTTGGGTCTCCCCTTACACTTAGCTTTTGCAAAATACCTTTATATGTAATTAAGACGAAGTTAAAAACAAAATAAAGCATTTTCACAATTTATTTTGAATCATGATCCACAAACAATAAAAATAAAACATGCATACGGAAACAAATAAAATCAAATAAACAAACAAACAAACAAATAAATAAAGCTTGGGTTGCCTCCCAATAAGCGCTTGTTTTTGTTCGAGTCACGAGCCTGACTCTACCCTTATTTAACAAAAATAGGGGAGGTTTTCCCTACACTTAGGATTAAGTGCGGGTGAAAGTAGCGATACACACCCTTAGGGTGTGAATATGCCACGTGAGGTGAAGGGGGTGAGTGAATGGCTTCCTTCATCCTAAAACTACCCGGATAATATTGGTTGATGGGTGGGTCGGTTCCTCTTTTTTCTCCTAGATGTAAATCTAAGGATGAAAAGTTGTGTAAAGGTTGAGGTTCCAATTCATCAACATTAGGAAATTCCCTAGAACTATGAGTAAGGTCATCACTAAAAGTGTGCAAACCTATATCCTCTAGTTGTGCTTGGTTCAAGGGTTCTACCTCCATCGGGATTCCTAAAGTCTCTTCTACTTCTTCCGGGTAAGTCACGGGCGGTGTGGGTGCCTCAAATGATGGTTGAGTATTTTGTGGGCTTATGGTGTTTACCTCATTATTCCACGTGTCAAGATCACCTATATCCTCGTCAATTTTTTTCTTAGGTAGTGATAATAACAAACCTAGTGCTTCATCCAACTTATGATTTATTGATACGGCTCTATCCACAATTCCTTGGCAAACTAGGTCGCTTTTCCTATTAGCCTCACTAAAACAAGATCCTAAACATGGAGGTTGTTCATAAGAATCTATCCTAGGTGAAGGCTCATATGATTCATAAGTGTCTCTAAATGAGGTATTTTGAACTTCTTGGTGTTCTAGCCACTCAACCATATCTTGCAATCTTAGAAATCTAAGTGAAAAGTCCATTTGAAGCAAATTACAAACAAAATCACAAAGAAAAGATAGACTACGAGAAAGCTACAAAATAAAAAGAAAATATCTCACTTGATAGGAATCTCGTGAGTAGACCTAATAAAAATAAAATTTCAACCTAAGCAATAACTATTCCCCGGCAGCGGCGCCAAAAACTTGATGCGTGGTTTTGTAACCTTACAACAGGTTTTACCTCTCGAGGGATCTCAAGAGGCTTACAACCCCACCAGGCAGTGTACCTGACCGATGTAGTATAGTGTAGTGGTAAGTACGGGGGATTGATCGTTCTCCACAGGGAATAGTGTTCGTTAGGTATGAAAGGCTACTCTAATTAGGTCTAAGGGTTGAGGAAGATTCTTTTTTTTTGTTTTTATAATTTTATGAAAGCAAGTAAAATCTCGGGTTTGAAGGAGTGGGCGGAATTAGTTGCTAGTCAACTAACCCAAATTACTACGAATGCAAATAAAATAAATAACTGAAAATAAAATGTTGGTGAGAAACTTATGTGTAGAGAAATGTGTTTACTTAGATTTCCTTACTCCCTAACTATCTTTTACCGGTTAATTAGTGTGTATTAGTCGCGTGGATGACGGGTGTATTCCTTAATACCATTCGTGGGGTGGCGTACTTACTTCCCCAACTCTACAAGCTCCTACTTCACTCCTATGTCGAGCCGGCTAGGAAGCTCCTAACATGGGATCACTAGAATTCGCTTGTGCATTAAATACAACCATAAAAACCTTTAGTACTCATTTGGTTCATGTTTCTTAAGACGTTCAAGCAAGTTACCGAATAGGAAGTTAGCCAGTTTTCTTAAGCCTAACATAGATAAACAATCATCCAATACAACTAATAACACACTAATAACCAATAATCAATAGCTAGGTTTCATTAGATCTAAGCAAACACAAGATAAATTTAGCCTAACATGTTAAACAAAAGACAAGAATAAGATAGAATCAAACAACACATAGACATATTGAATGATTAATTGATAACTTATCTTTCAATGAAACATGGAAGATCTCAAGGCAAAAAGCCTTGAAAAAGAAGCTAAAATCGTCTTAGGGTTTTCTCCCAAAATTCCACACACTAAGCTCTCTCTCAATGACAAAAAATTAGAAAACTATATATAGATTTTTGGATCTGACGGCGTCACGTTATGGAGTGTGACGCCGTCACCTCGCCGCTTTTAGGGTTCCCGGATGACCTTCTTGACGCCGTCCCTCTTTAGCTCTTCAAAAATCCATTCTGGCTTATCAAGGCTTGACGCCGTCGAACCTTGAACGTGACGCCGTCCCCTTTTGATTTAAGCCGTGACGCCCTTGATCAAGTTAAAGCGTGACGCCGTCAGAATTCACATGCTATTTTCACTGGCTCATCATGAGTAAATTTCACGTCCACTTTTTCTTGCCAAGGCATGACGCCGTCCAGAGTAAATTGTGACGCCGTCAAAGGTAACTTTTAGCCGATTTTTGAGACTTTGCCGTTTTCTTCACTTTTATGCTCCAAAAACGTCCAAAATGCCTCCTTTTCCAGATTTCTCCTCAAAAGTACCTAAAATGACAAAAGAAACGATTTAGGGCAATATTTGATCAAATAAATACGATTTAAGGCTTAAATGACCCCTTAAAAGCGGTACACTTTTCGCTTCATCAGTAATTAAGACGAAGTTAAAAACAAGATAAAGCATTTTCACAATTTAGTTTCGAACATGAATCAATAATAATAAAAATTAAACATACATACGGAAGCAAATAAAATCAAACAAACAAATAAATAAACACACAAAGCAAATAAAGCTTGGGTTGCCTCCCAAGAAGCGCTTGTTTTTGTTCGAGTCACGAGCCTGACTCTACCCTTATTTAACGGAAATAGGGGAGGTTTTCCCTACACTTAGGATTAAGTGTGGGTGAAAGTAGCGATACACACCCTTAGGGTGGAAATATGCCACGTGAGGAAAGAGTGACGGGTGAATTATATGCTCAAAGGTGCGGGATCCTATCATCATAACCTTACCTAATTCAATTGGGTTAGTGGGCGGATTAAGATTTTCTCCTAGAAATGGATCATCTTCTATCAACTTCGAGAGACTCCAAGTTAAGAATCCACTTTGACCTAATAAACCCGGTTTAAACCAATAATGTTTCTTGTGATCAATCATAAATGGGTGATGTAAGTATGTAAGGTCATGGTTCACTCCTATGTTAGCTTCCTCTCTACAAGGCCTAGAGTCTACTACCTTAATCTTAACATTACCCGGACTACATGGTTTGATGGGTGGATCGGGACCTTTTTTAATTCCTAAATTCACATCTAAAGATGGAAGATTAGGTAACGGTTTTGGTTGAGGCTCCGGTTCATCAAAAATAGGAAATCCCCTAGAACTAAGAGTAAGGTTGTGATCACTATAAGCATTCAAACCTATATCCTCTAGTTGTGTTTCTTCCAAAGGTTCTACTTCAATTGGGGTTCCTATAGTCCCTTCTACTTCTTCCGGGTAAGTCACGGGCGGTGTGTATGCCTCGAATGATGGTAGGACTTGTGGGGTACTTTGTAGGTTTGTGTTATTTACCTCATCCTTCCTTGTCTCTATATCAATTATATCCACATCATGTGTTTTAGTAGAATCTAACCCAAACATGTTCCTAAGTATCTCAAATCCTTCTCTAGCCATTTCAAGTTCTAAGTCCGATTCATAAGAATCTTCCCCGATAACATGATTACTATGTTCAATTTGCCTAAAGGATTCATCATGTGTTCCTTGAGATTCAAAGTCATTGATCATAAAACCTAGGTCTTTTTTCTCAATATGCTCATGTTCGGCTAAATCCTCCTCAATTGTTTCCTCAAGTTGTGATGTATACGAACCCATTAATTCATTAAACTTATGGTTCACGGTTAGGAGGCTTTCCTCAAAATTTTTCCAAAGGGTCTTATTAAAAGGAGTTGATCCTAACAATGATTGTTTAATAGAAGCCACACATGCACATAATTCATCAAACCTATCAAACTTTACACCCATCTCCTATTGTATATATCTAAGATCACTTAAAAATTCATTGGAACAACAGGAAGCAAATCTATCCGTGTAAAGTAATTGTTCCTCTATTGTTAATGATCTAAATGGAATTTCATCCGCCATGGTGACAAATGAAAATGGTTTTACTAACAAAGGGCACAAAGTAACATCTCGCCTACTCAGACCACAATATTGTCCGCTTTACCAGCAGGCTCACGGCTTTGTTTTTGTGGCCTCATTTGAAGACTTCCCGGCAGGTCACCCAAGCCAGTAATACTCTCACATGAGCACGCTTAACTATCAGTTCCTAAGAACTCCACCCGCAGTAGACCACAAAACGCGTTGTGTCATTGTAAGGCGAATGTAATATTATGAACCCAGCATCTCTCCAGGCCACAGCCGATGTAGGATTTGCCTAGGGTGTTACAATCACCCCCCCCCCTTAGGGACTCATCGTCCTCGATGAGGTTTGCCCTACCATCCCGAACGGCTCAGGAGTGGCTCTGATACCACTTGTAACATCCCGCCTACTCAGACCACAATATTGTCCGCTTTACCCACAGGCTCACGGCTTTGTTTTTGTGGCCTCATTTGAAGACTTCCCGGCAGGTCACCCAAGCCAGTACTACTCTCACATGAGCACGCTTAACTGCCAGTTCCTAAGAACTCCACCCGCAGTAGACCACAAAACGCGTTGTGTCATTGTAAGGCGAATGTAATCTTATGAACCCAGCATCTCTCCAGGCCACAGCCGATGTAGGATTTGCCTAGGGTGTTACAATCACCCCCCCTTAGGGACTCATCGTCCTCGATGAGGTTTGCCCTACCATCCCGAACGGCTCAGGAGTGGCTCTGATACCACTTGTAACATCCCGCCTACTCAGACCACAATATTGTCCGCTTTACCCGCAGGCTCACGGCTTTGTTTTTGTGGCCTCATTTGAAGACTTCCCGGCAGGTCACCCAAGCCAGTACTACTCTCACATGAGCACACTTAACTGCCAGTTCCTAAGAACTCCACCCGCAGTAGACCACAAAACGCGTTGTGTCATTGTAAGGCGAATGTAATCTTATGAACCCAGCATCTCTCCAGGCCACAGCCGATGTAGGATTTGCCTAGGGTGTTACATTTACAAACAAAGGGCACAAAGAAAAAGATAGACAAAAGAAATCTAATAAAAAGAAAATAAAAATCTCACTCGATAGGAATCAAGTGAGTAGACCTAATAAAATAAAAATTCAACCTAAACAATAACTATTCCCCGGCAGCGGCGCCAAAAACTTGATGCGTGGTTTTGCGACCTTACAACAGGTTTTACCTCTCGAGGGATCTCAAGAGGCTTGCAATCCCCACCAGGCAGTGTACCTGACCGATGTAGTATAGTGAAGTGGCAAGTACCGGGGGATTGATCGTTCTCTAGGGGAATAGTGTCGTTAGGATTGAAAAACTATTTTGATAGGTCTAAGGGTGAGGGAAGATTCTTTTTGTATTTTTATATTTTTATGAAAGCAAGTAAAATCTCGGGTTTTAAGGAGTGGGCGGAATTAGTTGCTAGTCAACTAACCCAAATAACTACGAATGCAAATAAAATAAAATAACTAAAAATGAAAAGGTTGGTGGAACTTATGTGGAGAGAAATGTGTTTACTTAGATTTCCTTACTCCCTAGCTATCTTTTACCGGTTGATTAGTGTGTATTAATTGCGTGGATGACGGGTGTATTCCTTAATACCAATCGTGGGGTGGCGTACGTACTTCCCCAACTCTACAAGCTCCTACTTCACTCCTATGTCAAGCCGGCTAAGAAGCTCCTAACATGGGATCACTAGAATTCGCTCATGCATTAAATACAACCATAATAACCTTTAGTACGCATTGGTTCATGTTTCTTAAGACGTTCAAGCAAGTTACCGAATAGGAGGTTAGCCAGTTTTCTTAAGCCTAACATCGATAAACAATCATCCAATACAATTAATAACACACTAATAACCAATAATCAATAGCTAGGTTTCATTAGATCTAAGCAAACACAAGATAAATCTAGCCTAGCATGTTAATTAAAAGACAAGAACAAGGTATAATCAAACAACACATAGACATATTGTATGATTAAATGATAACTTATCTTCAATTAAACATGGGAGATCCAAGGGTGTAAAACCCATAAAAATGGCAGAAAAATCTTACTTAGGGTTTCTCCTCACAAAGTTGCACACAATGAATAAAAATTGCAAAACTATATATAGACTTAAAGGGCTGACGGCGTCACGTTGTAGATCTTGACGCCGTCACCTCGCCGCGGCTAGGGTTCCCAGATGGCCTTCCTGTTGCCGTCCCTCTTTAATCCTCCAAAATCCTCTCTAGCCTATCAAGGCTTGACGCCGTCAGAAATGGGCTTGACGCCGTCTCACTTTAGCTTAAACCGTGATGGCCTTGATCACCTTAAAGGGTGACGCTGTCAGACTTTCCATTGCAAAACTCTCTGGCGCGTCACGTGTATTTTTCATATCCACTTTTTTTGCCAAGCCATGACGCCGTCAAGAACAATACTTGACGCCGTCAAAGGTACTTTTCCAGCCGATTTTGAGACTTTGTCGTTTTCTTCACTTTTATGCTCCAAAAACGTCCAAAATGCTTCCTTTTCCAGATTTCTTCTCCAAAGTACCTAAAATGACAAAAGGAACGATTTAGGGCAATATTTGATCAAATAAATACGATTTAGGGCTTAAATGACCCCCTAAAAGCGGTACACTTTTCGCTTCATCAAATGTACATATCAAATGGTGAGATCTAACTCGGACGACCTCTACCAATCGTCTGCAAACCGAGCTGTTTGACTGGCTGTATAATTATTTGCATTTCACCTGAACATGCAATGTTTTTTACAATACACTAGATGTTCTTGACATCATACAAAAACCATGGAGGATATACAATTCCAATTGCATTGCCGCTAAATAACCATACATGAGTTTGGTATCAATTTTCACTAGCTTGATAAAAAAGATAATCTACAAATAAGATAAATACTACAGTAATATTCTATTACGTCAACGAAAGGTGTTATGACATATGTCATTAGAATAAATTTGCTTAGTTAAATAGATTCGGATTAGTTTTATGTCGTTGGTTTCTAGTGTTGATATTGTCTTGAAGGAAAAAAATAGTAACAACTCATAGTGACTAGCAATTTATATAAATTCCAAACTTTTTTTCTTTTCTTTTATATTCAATTAGTTGTCACCTTAATTCCTTAATTTCTATAAGTAATTAACATGTAAAGCTACATCCCAACGACTATAATAATAATAATACTTATGAATATTTGAACTAAGAAATTTTAATTTGATTTGTTTTAGGGTCCGTTTGGTTGTCGTATGTTGGCATTGAGTTAGGAGATATGGTAAAAAAAACTAATGTTTGGTTGGTGATGGTGGAGCCACCTTTTCAATTGAATTTTATAAAGATTTGTCTTTTAGTAATAAAAATAGGCCCTACTTTAAATAAAATCACTTTTTCATACATCTTGTTGTATTTTATAATAGTATTTTTTTGTTTTTACTCGTAAATTCATTTACAATATAATAAATATTTTAAATGATTATTTTTTTCTCTCTCATTATTTAATATCAAATCCAAATCCAAATTCAAATATAAATCTAAATTCAAATCTAAATCCAAATCATAAACCCTTTTACAAACCAAACGGGCCCTTAATGTTGTGGTCGCTTCAAAAATAGTATACTTTAATGTGACAATAAATAATTTTGTTAATGGCTTCAAAAATGGTGGGGCCCTTGATCCCTTGATTGGGTGTATTATTGGATGTTGTTTTAGTAATTAAAAACAATTTCCGAAGTTTATCTCTCAACTTATATAAAATTTGAACTTTTTGTAATTTTTACTAAAACAAAATTCGAACTTTTTTAATTTTTACTACAACTAGACGATTACTCACGCATAGCAGCATCGATGTTTAGTGTTCGCCAAAATTTAATTGCATCGATCTGGTGTGATATGTGTGCTTCTCTTTTAATCATTTATTTGTGTAGCGTCGAATCATTTTAGTTGCGAGCTTGCGATTTGATATTTCTCTATTTACTAAAATACCACCAAAAAATCTTATTATCTTACACTTTCTATCCTAAAACATTTTTCAAAAAAAAGTCAAAAGTGAGGTGATAGGTTAGAAGAGGATCTGAAGTTAAAGTCGATGTCTACCCTCTCACGGGCAAGTCAGAATTCAATATCCGCATGTTGTATACTTGTATAGTTGTATGTGTATAAACATAACCCACATCTAAAATGTGTAGAAATAAAAAAGGATCATACGAATGAGATTACTAATGTGATAGTTTAGAGGTCCACCATAATAAAAATATAAAACTCATCATAACTCTGGGTATAATGTCCGGATCTTAAGACGAGGTGTCGAGGTTTAAGTGTCTAATTCGGACAACATGTACCGATTGTTTATAAATTGAGCCATTTTGGTGAGCCGTGCATAAATCAGTTTAACTATATAATTTACCACAATATGCCATTTTTTTTATTACATTACACCAATTTTCTTGACATTTTAGCCAATCTATGGGATATTCAACTCCAATTGCATTGTCTATCTTTTATATGCAAATTAGTATGTCTGTAAGCAAACTTTTTATATGTGGTTACTTTTGTGAAACTTCCCACATTGAGTAAAAGAGAAGAAGCTCTGCTTACTTATATATTGTTGTAAATATGGATTGAATAAGTTGAGATTGGTATTATGTTGTTGGTTTCACATGTTCGATATTGTTTATGGAGAAAAGAAACATTATGGATCTTTGAATCTAACAATTCATATAACATCTAAAGTTTTTGTCATCTTATTGAGAAGTTTATCTTCTATATGCAATTAGCAAGTCACCTTATCCTTAATTTTCTGTTAGCAATTGAGAAGTCTATCTTCTATGTGCAATTAGCAAGTCACCTTATCCTTAATTTCCTGTTAGCAATTGAGAAGTCTATCTTCTATGTGTAATTAGCAAGTCACCTTATCCTTAATTTCCTGTAGGAAATTACCATGATGAATGTCATTCTTTTAGTAAATAACATAATGAATATCTATCGCAGTTGCATCCCAATGACTACAATAATTAATACATATAAATATTTGAACTTCTAGAACGTTGCAGTATTTTTAAAAATAATACTTTTACGTGACACTAAATAACCTTGTTTGAGATGGCATTAAATGTCTAATAGTCTCAAAAGAAAAAAAATGGTTAATCTCTTTGTGGCTACGGAATTTGACATGCGTCGACTCCGAGCTATCCAAAAGGGTAGTCGCCTTAGGATTAGTCGTCTCGCAATGTCGAGTCGAAAACTCAGGTAACCAAAAAAAAAGGCATATATAATTACAATAACGTGTAATTGACAATGAAAAAAATCCCAATTTTTGTAATCGACTTACTCATATTTTTGCTTAATCTGTAATTTTGATTGTTTATATCAAATTACATAGGTATACAATGTTTATGTCTAATGGGTATATGATGGTCTTGGGTTATCTAGATACAAGTTGTTGACTTATATAATGGTCTAAAGTGTAAACATATTCAAACATGGCACTTGTGGAAGATCAAGTATGTTTCGAAACCAAAGTTCTATTTCCAACGATCTAAGTTCGCCACACTAACAGTCAGTGATGAACTCCGATTATATTGTCACTAAATAACCGAACTTGAGTTTGGTATCAATTATCTTTAGCTTGATAAGAAAATCGATGTGAGATAAGAAGATAAATAAGATTTGATTACGTCAACAAAAAATGTTATGCCTCTCGAACAACTTCTATTTATATAATGTGGTAAATATGTTCAATAGGTTGAGGTTAGTACTATATTGTTGGTTTCTATTGCTCGATGTTGTTTAAAGAAATAAAAACATTGAAGAATCTACTAACTCATACAAATTCTGAACTTTTTATTATTACGTCCACAAAAGGTGTTATGACGTAGTATGTCATTAGAAAAACTTCTTATACGGGGTTACGAAACTTGTTTGAAGTTCTAGTCCCACATTGGGTAAGGAGAATAAATTTTGCTTACTTATATTTGGTGTTTAATATGACTTAACTAGATTTGGATTTGTTTTATGCTTTTGATTTCTAGTGTTGATATTGTTTGACGGAAAACAACAGTGACTAGCAATTTGTATAAAATCCAAACTTTTTGTCGTTTCAATGACTATAATAATACTTATAAATATTTGAACTAAGAAATTGTAATTTGATTTCTTTTAATGTTGTGTAGCTTCAAAAATAGTAATGCTTTAATGTGATAATAAATAACTTTGTTTGAGTTTGGCCATATATATAACTATCTAATAGACTAATACATAAAGGAAAGAAAAAAAGACTTATAAAGAGAATACGGACAAATAAATTACAAATAGTAAAATAGGGATACCTAATTCATATGACTAAATTCATGCTTAAACAATTCATCATGTGACATGTGGAGTATACATTTTCTCTTTCATAATCCTCACCACTAATTTTGTCATATGTCGTGATCTTAGAATTAGACATGTATTTAGGCATAAATTTTAGTCATGCAAATAATTTTCCATAGTAAAAATGTATAGAATGAAAAAGTATAAACCTCATCATACGAATGAGGTTAGTAGTGTGATTGTTTATAAGTGTACCATTTCGTAATAACACTTGGCAATAAAAAAGTATAAACCTGCATCATACCTTCGGGTAATGTGTGCTCGGATTCATTGTGACATCAAACATGCCAATTTTTGATAGGCCTAGTTGCTGTTTGATGGGTCGTACATAACTCAGTTTAGTTTTGCACTTTACCGCAACATGCCAATTTTTGTTGTGTTACATTGCATGTTCTTGACATTATGCAAAATCTACAAGGATATCCAACTCCTATTGCATCGTCACTAAATAAGCATACTCGAGTTTGTATCAAATATCAGTAGCTTTGATTAGAAAATAAAATCCATGTGTAAAAAGAAGATGCAAAACATTTGATTGTGTCAACACAAAATCTTACGTCTCTAGAACAACCTTTTATATGGGCTTAATTTGAGAAACTTGTTTTAAGTACTTGATCCCACATGGATAAAGAAAAGAAGTTTTTTTTTTTTTTTTTTTTTTTTTTTTTGTATTTTGTATAGTGTGGTAAATGAGTTCAGAACCACACCTGTAACCCAAGTTAATTCACGAGGTTTTTTAAATCCACCGGTGAGATATACACGAAATACATGTAGGATCATCATTAGGACCATCATACTTGCCGACCATCGATGAACTGATCGGATTAACCAACCAAAATTCGCTTCAGTGATTATGTATTGAACAGAAGCAAAAGCATCAGTAACAGTCGGACGATAGTAAAAGGTCATAGAAAAGCCTGTAGCCACTTGTACTAAAAAACAAGTAAGCGTAATTTCCCCTAAACAATAAAATATGTTTACATGAGGAGGAACATATTTACTAGTTATATCATCTTTTTTTTTTTTTTTTTTTTTTTTTTTTTTTTGTATTTTGTATAGTGTGGTAAATGAGTTTTAAGAAGTTGAGATTAGTATTATGTTGTTGGTTCTATGTTGGATGTTTTTGAAGAAAAGAGTAAATTACATCGTTCGTCCTTGTGGTTTGCGTTGACCGTAGCCTTTCATCCTTTGACCCAAAAAAATGCATTTAAGTGGCAAACGTTTTCCGTTGTTGGTCCATCACACTAACGGATCTCAATAACGCTCGTTAAGTACTCACACGTGATACTCAAATGAGGGTATCCTTGTCTTTTTACACAAACTTTTTTTTTCCTGGTTTTTCTTCTTTTTGTCCTTATGTAAATGCATTATTAACTCATTTATTTTAGCTAAAAAAATCTCATTTATATATAACTAGACTATAGACCCGCGGGTTTCGCGGGTGGCAATAAAAAAAAAATTGTATTCATTAACTTCCGATTATAAGCTTCTGCCTTCCTTGCCTATCAACCAAGTATAAGGCACCAAGAGCACCTGTAAGCCATGAATGTGATAATAGTTAGAAACAATTGGATTCATTAATGTGTACTGACTGAGAATTGTGTACTTAAAATCACATTAAAAACCTGCAAAATGGTGAGTCCAACACACAAGCTTGCCAATGCACCGTTTGTGATTCCAGCATCTTTGAAAGTTAAGGAGGAAAAATAAAGAACTGCATTGATACCAGCGAACTGTTGCAGTACAAACAGAGTGCCTCCAATTAAAGCAACTGCAATCATTAAAAACCGTTAGGCTGAAAATGTTAGAAATGTAAACTTTTACACATATATAACTCGCAATATAATAGTACCTCTAGAATGTGGTTCATCTAGAAGTTCTGACCATCTACTGTCTAAATCACCACCATCGTTCTTAAGAACAGATTGAAATTCTTCAATGCTTTTCTCAACTTTAGAAGGTCCCCAAAGATTAGAGATGATTTGTTTAGCATCATTAAGCTTTCCCGCCTTCACAAACACCACAATTAATTAATAAAGTGTTTCTTTTTCTTGCTAACATAAATGTGTGTTTTTAAGAACTTAGAACCAGAATCCTACTTTGCATAGCCAGCGCGGGCTCTCGACAGCAAACTGCATACCAAATGCTAAAACAAAACCAGTAGCACTTGCAATATATAGCATCGTTCTCCACCTGTCAACAGTTTACCATATTGTGTCAAGAATTTATAAAGGGTTGAACATAGCTGAAAACACAGGACCTCTCTTCTGGATAATCCACGATGGCGCAAAGATGGAAATCCCGAACCAACAATACCCTGATCAAGACAACAGTCACTATAAGTTTTCAGACACAACGAAAGACATTTTGTAAAAAATACCTAACAAATGTAATTACCGCGTATAACAAAGATCCAAGTTGCAAATAGGAGCCAACTTTCCAAGCTTCAATGTTTGGATCAGTAAACGATACAACCACAGCAGATTGTATTGTTGCAGTAAAACACATCCAAGCCGATAATGATAGGCGGTCTGGAAAATTTCTAGAGACCGGCACCTGTTATATTTATAAAAAATCTCGTAACTCATATATATAATGTTATACAAAAAATTAAAACTAAATAGAATTTTTTTGCAAAGAGTACAATATACTGAAGGGTTATGTTACCTGAATAATTAGCCAAAATGACCAACAACAACTGCTGCCAAAGAGACATAAACAGCCTAGAAGCTTGCAGAGTATCACTTTGATCACTTGTAGAAGCTTGGGGCCTTTAATGAGTGCCATTGCAGCAGCACCTGTGACGCAAACCAGTGTCCCTAGTATTTTTGCTATTGTTCTCACACTTCAAATATTTATTGGTTCGTATCTACAAACGTTATAAAAAAAGCATATAAGAATGATATTGTATGAATTCTTAAATAATGCATTTAGAGAGACAAAAATTACCCAACAATGGAGGCTACAACAAAGGTGATGGCAGGGACAAGATTGAACCAAAACTTGAATAATCTTGATATCTTCATTTTTTAACCCTTTTATTGACATTGAAAACAACAACCAAACAACCCCTTTATTGACAGCAAAAACAAAAACCAAAAACACTGTTTTGACAGCAAAAACAACAACCAAACACCCCTTTGATAGCAAACACAGCAACCAGACAGCCCGTTTGACAACAAAACAACAACCAAACACCTATAGAACAAAAAACTTATAATTAAATGATTCCAAATTAACATTGCTTACCTGCTTGTCGAGCATTCTTGAGAAATCCTTGAGAACGTTTCCTCCTTAGAGTCCTCTGTCGTAAATCTAGAGAGCATATTGCTTTACATCATTTTCTTCATGAACTATGCACTCCAATTGTGTACAGCATAGAAAATAAATTATGCCATCCAACTATGCACTCACAATTATGTCTGTTTTTTTTTTCCATTCCTTTGACGACTAAACATATTATACTAATGCAATAAAGCTTCAGTTAGACGAAAACAACATACCCGCCACTATGGGTGTATATTGGCCGGTTCAGCCGGGGTTTTGGCTAAATATGAGCTAAACCGTAACTATCGGTTTCATAAAGCTTCAAATTCAACCACCTGTGTAAGATATGGAAACTGAACTTGCAAAATGGTTAACTACCTACCAGTTAAGAACGGGCTAGCCGGTGCTTCGGTTTTGATCTAACTTAATGGGCCAAGATGAATTAAACCATTGAAACATATTTTCTCAATCATTTGAAAGCTAAGATGTATTTTTCACAAAGAAGATACCCTACAACTCTGCAAGGGTAGTAGGGAACGTTTTAAAAAGAAAACATTGTGACTGACATTATCAAAGCAATGTGGGACACCTTATCCAACAATCCATTATATTAAAAAGAAAATCTTAAAAGGATAAGGATTGAACTTGGGTTTAATGTATGAAATGGTTTGTGCCTTAAACAACGGATCTAGCACTCTGCAAATGTAAAATGTTTGTCTCATATATATTTAAACTTCGCCGGTTCAGTTTTAATATCTGGTTCAAGCATTACAGCAAACACTTGGCGGGTCAAACATAGAGAAAGTTATATCAGCTAAAATTAAAATGACACAATCACACAAATTTAATTAAAGATTCAAATTAACAAAACCCCTAAAATGAATCATCACAACAAAACCCCTAATATTAACCATCATAATTAAAAAAAAAAAAAAAAAAAAAAAAAAAAAAAAAAGCCCTTTATGAAACGGGTATAAAAAAAATTATTGTAATACAAATAAATTATTTACCTTTATCAAATGTATCAGTCATCAGAAACGTCAATAAAAGGCCAAATGATCTTCAGACCAACTCATATAAATTATTGTAGTTGTTGGTACAAAAAATTTCAATACTGATGATATGGATAAACCTAAGGTAGTTTAGTTGGATCGTGAATTTTGAATAAAGATATGTGAATTGAGAAAATTTGATTTTATTCTTGAATCAAAAGAATACTGATGATATTGAAAGTTTGGTGTAAATATTACCGTATAAAGATTATCAAAGATAAGAGGCAACAAAAAAAAACGGAATGAAGTGAAGATGGGTTCAGAAAGTGACGCGTGTATATATGACGTGATATATGACGTCAGAATAGAGGTTATGGCATTCAAAAAACTTTTCTTTTATTATATATAAAGATTTTATCTTCAAACTTTTATCCCAATTCTTCAAATCCTCATCTCTGTTTTCAAGTATTCATTCCAAATTAAATATTGGTTTTTACAAACATTCACCTTCGTATACTCATCTCTTTTTTATATATTACAGTTACATCCATTTATTAGTTTTTACAAACATAATTATATATCCATCTCTTGTTCATTTCTTCCTTGCAACTACATATATTTATTACTTTTTTTATAAAAGATATTCATATATGATAATGATATACTAAAATTTTGGACAGTGTTCATCATAACTCCAACACAATTTATATAGCCCTTCAACACAAACAAATTTTTTTAACATCACCATTTTATTCACACCAATCAATATACAATTATTTACAAAATACATCAGAAGCCCTCACCAAAATTAAGAAAAAAGGAAACATGAATATTAACTTGTCCACTGAAACTGCTAGCCACGAGGTGTTTAATGAAGGTGGTTGAGAGAGACGGTAACAGTGGTGGTTAATGAAGGTTTTGTTTGGTTGTGGCTGAGAGAGAGATAGAAAGAGAGAAGTGAAGGTGAAATGATGGAATTATATGTGTTTTAAATGATTAGTGGTAGATGTAAAAAGACAAAGATACCCTCACGTAAGTATCACGTGTGAGTACTTAACGAGCGTTACTGAGATCCGTTAGAGTGAGGGACCAACGACGAATAACGTTTGCTACTTAGAGACAAACGGTGCATTTTTTTGGGTCAAAGGACGAAAGGCTGCGGTCAACGCAAGCCGCAAGGACGAACGGTGTAATTTACTCTTAAGAAAATAACCTCAAACATAGGTCTCTCAACTCATACAAATTTCGAATTTTTCCTCTCATTTTCACTAAAATTAGACGATTACTAACGCATAGCAGCACTGGTGTATAATGTTCGACAAAATTCAATTGCCAATGCCCTAAGGGCATTGGTTAAGGAGGGTACGGACCCACAAAAAAGGACTAAAAAATATTTTTTAACTTAAAAAGTGTACTTTGTGTGTGGGCCTCTAAATCATTTTATGAGGGTCCATACCTTCTTAACCAATGCCCTTAGAGCACTCGGTGTCTTAACGTGACACCCGAGTGAAACTTTCACATTTTCGAGTTAAACCCAAGTTAACCATACCGTGTCTCTGCGTTAAAGGCAAACTTTCACCTCCACGTTAAAGCTTTAACGTGCGTTAAAGTTTTTTTTTTTTTTTTTTTTTTTTTTTTTTTTTTTTTTTTTTTTTTTTTTTTTTGAGTTAAGGTTTAACTCCCATACCGTGTGGTGTGTTAAGGTTTAACTCAGGTTTTTTTAGTTGAGTTATGATAAAAGTGGGGCCCAAAATGTTGAGTTAAAGTTGAGTGATGATAAGGGGTGTTTTTTTTTTTAGTTAGAGTGAGAGGTACGGTTGGCTGGTGGGTGGCGCCATGGCCACCAGCCCAAAACCACCGATGGTGCACGGTTACCAGAGTGGCGCCATGGTGGCCAGCCCACGCCGTGGATTTTCCAATTTTTTTTTCTTTTTGGGTTTGTTTGTTGTGTTTGTGTTTGTGTTTGTATCTTGTGTATGTATTTGTATTATTATTATTATTATTATTTTTCATCTTATAGCCTTTTGTTTTGAGTATTTACATTTTAAGTCCATTTGACACTTTTTTTACATCGCTAGTCCTTAATATGTTTGCAATGTTAATCCCTAAGTTATTTTATTTATTTATTTTTTTTATTAGTTAATCTAATTTGTTTTAATTTTAATTTTATATATCTCTAAATTATGTAAATGAAAAAAAAAAAAAAAAAAAAAAAATGGACGACGGCACCACATTTTCTGGTGCCAACGGTAACGGCCAGAATGTGGTGCCATGGGATTTCTGGTGCCATAGAGACTTTTGCTGACGTGGCATCACTTTTTTGGCCATGGCTTGAAGCCATGGCACGAGGGTACCCAACACTCTTACAGGTGAAAAGGTTAAAGCTGATATGGCGCTGACGTGACAGTGGGTGAAAGTTTCACCTTGTGTTAAGATACCTTATGCTCTTAGGGCATTGGTTAGACAATCCTTACTTAAATACCATCAAAGAATCTTATATTCTTACACTTTTTATCATAAAACATTTTTCAAAAAAGTCAAAAGTGAGAGATGACATTGACAGGTTAGAAGATGGTCAAAAGTTAAAATCGAAGTCTACCCTTTTATAGGTGCGTCATTAGGTAATAACACTTGGCAATAAAAAAAGTATAAACCTCATCATACCTTTGGGGTAATGTGTGCTCGGATTCAATTGTGAGGTCTAACTCGGAGAACTTGTACCAATCGTCTCCAGGCCTAGCCGCTATATGGTGGGCCGTACATAAATCAATTTAGTTTTGCACTTTACCGCAACATGCCAATTGTTGCATTACACTACATGTTCTTGACATTATGCAAAATCTATAAGGATATCCGACTCCTATTTCATCGTCACTAAATAACCATACTTGAGTTTGTATCAAATATCAGTAGCTTGATAAGAAAATAAAATCCATGCGTAAAAAGAAGATGCAAAACATTTGATTGTGTCAACAAAAAATCTTATGTCTCTAGAACAACCTTTTATATGGGTTAATTTGAGAAACTTGTCTTATGTACTTGATCTCACATGGGTAAAAACTAAAAAGAAAAGAAGTTTTCTTATTTATATAGTGTTGTAAATGAGTGTAAACAAGTTGAGATTAGTATTATGTTGTTGGCTCTATGTTGTATGTTGTTTAAAGAAATAAAAACAACTTCTAAGGTGATATCTATTAGGGTGGCAATTATCGACACGACACGATAAACGACACGAAACCGACACGATGTTAAACAGGTTTAGGTCAAAAACAGGTTAACCCATCTAACCCGTTTAATAAATGGGCCGTGTTTAGGTTGAGTAAGTATTAAACAGGTCTACCCGTGAACCCGTTTAAGTATATATGACTCTAAAAATAAAATATATAACCGGATTTTTATGTTTGATGTGGATTAAACGTATTTATATAAGGCTCTAAAAATAAAATATATAACCTGATTGTCGTATAGTTATTTGTATGGTATTTTTATCATATTTTAGATCATTATATCATTTTTGCATTTAAACTAGTTAAATCAACAAACCACCAACTAATAGTACTTGACTTATTTACTTAAACAGGTTAAACATGTCACAAACGGGTTATACGTGTTATGTAGGTCTGGGTCAGGGTTCAGTTTCTTGACACGATTAATAAATGGGTCGTGTTTGGTAGAGGTTATACTAACCCGCCAACACGCGAACCCGAATAGGTTAACACGAACACGACTCGATTGCCACCCATAATATCTATCAACTCATACAAATTCCAAACTTTTTGTCATTTTCACTACTCGCACACTTTTTGTCATTTCACTACTTGCGCATAGTGGCATTGATGTATAGTGTTCGAAAAAATTCAATTGTGTCGATATGGTGTGATACGTGTGTTTCTATCGTTTATTTGTGTAGCGTCGAATAATTTTACTTGCAATTTGATGTTTCTCTATTTACGTAAATGCCACAAAATAATCTAATATTCTTACACTTTTTATCCTAAAACAATTTTCAAAAAGTCAAAAGTTAAAGATGACATGTTAGAAGAAGGTCTGAAGGGTAAAGCTGAAGTTTATCCTCTGATGAGAAAGTCAGAATTCAGTATGCGTGTATTGTATACTTGTATGTGTACAAAGTTACAAACAAAGTGCATAGTAAAAATGTGTGGAGATGAAAAAGGATCTTACGTATGAATTTAGTAGTGTGATTGTTTAGAGACACGATAATAACAATATATAACTCATCATAACTCTTGGTGTGTAATGTTCAGATCCGATGACGTGGTCTTACTCGAACGGCCTGTCGTCTATAGATTAGGCCATTTGGTGAGCCATGCATGCATAAATCATTTTAACTATACAATTACCACAATATGCCATTTTTTTTAATTACATTCCACCAGACATTTTAGCCAATCTGTGTGGATATTCAACTCTAATTGCATTGTCTATCTTTTATATGCTAAAAAGGTTTTTTTTTTTTTTTTTTTTTTTTTAATGAATTAAGTGACTTCTAGATGAGGGTCTTAGAGTAATGGGTACCCTGGAGCCATGGCTTCGTGCCATGGCTCAAAATTCCCTGCCACATCAGCAAAAATTTCTATGGCACCAGAAATCTCACGGCACCACATTCTAGGCGGTACCCACGACACTAGAAAATGTGGTGCCGTCGTCCTCTTTTTTTTTTTTTTTTTTTTTTTTTTTTTTTTTTTTACATAAAATAAAACATACACAATATTAACTAAACTAAACTTCATTAATTTTAAAAAAACAAACATTACAAACACACATTACATTAAAAAAAATTGCGTAAAAATAAAAGCCTAGTACAAAAACATACACAATATTAGAAGCATGGGCCAATCTTATTTAACTACTAAAGCTCAACTTTGGGTCAAAGCCCAACCCAATATACATATATATTAATAAACGGGCAATTAATCAACTTGGGTAGGTACACATTTCTTGGGTAGGTACACATTTATCAAGTTGATTAAATATAAAGAAGGGCAAAAGATCTAGTCTTCTACCTACTCTTCTTCTCCATCTCTCCGTCTAAAAGCTGCAACTCAAAGGAAAAAAAAAAAGAAGAAAGAAAGAAAACCCCACCAAACACAAACATAAATACAAACACAAACACAACATATAAACACAAACACAAACAAACCCACCAAAAAACAAACAAAAAAAAAAAAAAAAAAAAAAAAAAAAAAAGGGAAAAATCGATGGCGTGGGCTGGTGGCTACGGCGCCACCCACCATGGCGCCACCCACGGTACCATGAGCCATCCAAATTTCTCGGCTGGTCCGACGGCGCCATGTTACCAGCCAAGGGTACCGATCGCTCTTAGAGTAATGGGTATCCTCAAGCCATGGCAAAAAGTGCATGCCACGTCAGCAAAAGTCTCTATGGCATCAGAAATCACACGGCACCACATTCTGGCCGTTACCCATGGCACCAGAAAATGTGGTGCCGTCGACCTTTTTTTTTTTTTTTTTACATAAAATAAAACATACACAATATAACTAAAATAAACTTCATTAATTAAAAAAAAAAAAAAAAAAAAAAAAAAAAAAAAAAAAAAAAAAAAAAAAAAAAAACATTACATTAAAAAAATGCATAAAAATAAAAACGTAGTACATAAACATCTATATAAAGATCCAATGGCTTAATTTAATGTGCAAGAGTGATTGTGCATAAAGGGTTGTAAGGTACAAGGTAGTTTAAGCTACATGTAGATTATATGAATTATTACGTATAACCAAAACATTATTGAATGCCTCATAATAAGTATACAATCATGAAAGAAGATGAAGTGCAAGGGTTGCCGGAATTGATTATATGGTATTTAGTATAGAATTAAAATTTGGCTAGATGAAGTGCAAGGGTTTCCGGAATTGATCACATGGTATTTAGTATAGAATTAAAAGTTGGTTAGATGAAGTGAAAGGGTTGCAAGAATAATTTGTGATTTAACCTAATCCATGCCTATATAAACCGGCCAAAATCACATGCACAAACACAAAAGTTCGAATCTTCATTCTTGATTTTCAAAAGTTCAAATCTTCATTCCTGATTTTTTTTTTTTCGTGTACAGGTTATACAGCATGATCATGAACTAGCAGAATCTGAGAACTCAATGCAAGAAGTTCAAGACTACCTTATAATTGACTAATCTGTCCATCAGCATAAGTGAGTTTTCATTTTCCAAAAAGAGTGTCAACATACGCACTTGATGTGCCATGGTATGCAAGCTTACCTCGACTTGAGGCAAGATATTACTTGGAACAATATGGTGGCGATGACGATGTTTGGATAGCAAAAACTCTTTATAGGTATAATGAGCTAAAAATCTATTACTTGATTATCTGGTTCTTTTGAGTATATATTTTAATATAATCAAATGCCATTATATCTAATGGAAATGCAGGATGGGAAATGTTAATAACAACAAATATCTTCAGATTGCCAAATTGGACTACAATCATTGTCAAACAATCCATCAGTTGGAATGGAGTCATATGCAAAAGTATGTTCTTCCAATAATTACTGTCCATATGTTTTTATGTAGCTACTCACAGTTTAATGTTTTTCTGTTAGCCTTAAATATATTTAATTATTTATATTCTTAATAGATGGTATGCACTTTTAAATATGGAGGGGAGCACATACACGAAACTTTTATGGTCATATTACGAGGCAGCAGCCAGCATATTTGAGCCAGAGAGATACAATGAGCGACTTGCTTGGGCCAAAACCACTGTGCTACTCGAAACCATTACCTCCATCTTTACAAAATCCCAGTCCTCGAATGTTGACATGCAAGCGTTTGTGGATGAATTCATGTTCCATAATGTTGTTGTTACTGCTCATGATCTTTACTTTTGTATATCGAATTGAATGAATGCCAATTGCATTGTAAGGCTATATATAGAGATTACCTATGCTGGAGAATATTACCTTAATTTCTTACATTAATAATGTTATAGGGTATAGTATTATCTAGGCCGGTCTTGAATTTCAGTATATTGCTTCCAAAGTTTACGTCTAAGAAAAGAAGTAGGGTTACATGGGAACCAAATGTTTTCTTTCTTTTAAGTAAGTTCATTATAAAGTTACGATAACAACTATATATACACGGATATACCTACGTACAGTCAAGAATGGTAGGTCCTTACGTGAGAAGCTGTAATAGCATATTTTTTATGAAACCTTTTTTATACATTAGTGTCCAGTTTGTTCAATAGTATGTGATTGTATACGTGTGGAAACTAAAAAAAAATAGTTCAATTCTCCACACTTATTTTGCCTTGGTATTGTTGTAAATAAGAATCATGGCACCGACCCATTGTATTCATATATAATATTCCCCATGCATGTGCATAACTTAAGCAACCGATCCATTAATGATTTTAAATTGAACACATCAGTATGTAAGTAACGTCAACCATAAGAATAAGTTCACCATCCAATGACTTCATATGCACATCAGTATGTAAAGTCGAAGAGCAGCACATCAGCAGTACAAACCGTAATGAAAGCAGTATGAATATATTGTCTTGGCAGTACGAATAAACACGAGCAGTACAAACATAACCGAAGCTAGCAGTACGAATATGAGAACGTAGCAGTACAATCACTCTTCCATAGCAGTGCAAACAAACTTCGAACAGTACGAACTCACTCGCTAGCAGTACAATCTCAGTGTCATAGTAGATTAGAAGTTATCAAATTGGGTCGGGCTGTTAGAATTAGTTATGTTGTCCATGTCTATTTCGTTTATCTAATACGTAAATACACAACATTAAACTAAATAGCCATCAATCACTTTCAATAATCTAATAGATAGTTACAATATTTTAATCATTAGTCGACATACACTATATATTCATAATTAGTGAACTTTGCGACTCAAATATATAGCATATGTTACATATAAAGGGTCATGTATGCATGTCACTTTATGTACAATTATTTGAAAAGACATACACTTTTATTTCTCAATAAATTTACATATTAGAAAAAAATCTCTTCACGTATACTCTATTAATGTGAAGAAAATAACTTAAATAATGGAATGCCCTTTACGTGAGATGTCGCATCAATTACAATGTTATCGAATCGTGATATTTGATCAAAGTACATTCCTTTTGAATATACAGGTTATACGTTGTTATATATTTTAGACTCACCATAACGTTAACAAGTCAACAAATTATTATAACATTGCGCAATGAACATCAAGATACAATTCGTGATACAACACTAAACTAAATAGCCATCAATCACCTTCAATAATCTAATAGATAGTTACAATATTTTAATCATTAGTCGACATACACTATATATTCATAATTAGTGAACTTTACGACTCAAATATATAGCATATGTTACATATATAGGGTCATGTATGCATATCACTTTATGTACAATTACTTGAAAAGACATACACATACACTTTTGTTTCTCAATAAATGTACATATTAGAAAAAAGTCTCTTCACGTATACTCTTTTAATGTGAAGGAAATAACTTAAATACTGGAATGCCCTTTACGTGAGATGTCACATCAATTACAATGTTATCGAATCGTGATATTTGATCAAAGTACATTGCTTTTGAATATACAAGTTATATAACATCTTGAAAGATTACATGTGAAAAACCTCATTTAAATATAACATCTTGCAAAAAACCTCTTCACATGTACTCTTTTAAAGTGATGTAATTATTTTAAATAGTGTAAACCTAATTAGTACCAACCATTAAGCTAGCTTTTGCCAGTAAGAGATTAACTCTTAAAGAGCGGCCCATGAACACTTAGATACAATTGGTGCAACGCACGGGCTTGCCAATGCCTTGTAGAAATAAAAACCTTGTAATGTTCATTAAACCTTCATTAATAAAAACCTAGTAATGAATTAATAAACTTCATTAATTAAAATAACTTCATTAAACCTAGTAATTAAGGTTCCATACATGCTCCACAAGGTCTTGTCGAAGATCGTCGTGCACTTTTCTATCTCGAAGTTCTTTGTTTTTTCTAACATGTAAATCACATCTTTCGGTCCAAGTCTCTGGAATGTTCGGCCTTGGATCAACGAACAAATCTCTTAAATTCACTTCGAATCCTTCGTCTTCCAATATCATGTTGTGTAACATTATACAACAATACATGATTCTTTTCAACGCGTTGATTTCGTAAGCACGTGCGGGTTGTCGTATAATTCCCCAACGACCTTGTAGGACTCCGAAAGCTCGTTCAAACACGGACCATGCCGGATAAATGCCGTCGGCTAAATAGTAACCTTTCTTATATGTATGTCCGTTTACTACAAATGGACATTCCGGAGCTCTACCGGCAAGTTCATCATCAAATAACGGGGAACCATATAACACATTAAGATCATTATTTGACCCCGGGACACCAAAATATGCATGCCAAATCCATAATTTTTGATCCGCAACCGCTTCTAACATAAGAGTTGGGTATTTATGATCACGTCTTTTGAATTGAGCTTGTAAGGCCTTTGGGCAATTTCTCCAATCCCAATGCATACAATCAATACTCCCGAGCATTCCCGGGAGTCCATGTTTTTCTTCATGCAATGCATATATTTCTTCAACATCCGCTGAAGTAGGCTTTCTTAAATAATTTTCAACGTATAAAACATGTATGCATTTAGTAAAATGCTCTAAACATTGTCGTGAACAACGTTCACCAATTTGCAAGTACTCATCAAACGCATCAGGCGCAGTGCCGTGCGCCAGTTGGCGGATGGCGGATGTACACTTCAAAATAGGATCAATACTAAAACGACCGATAGCATCTAAACGTAGTCTAAAAAAATTAAACTACTCGGGAAGAGGATGAACATCATAACTTAAAATATCGTTGAGTATTTTATTAAAAAGTCTAGAACTCATACAATACCTTTGCCTAAAATTCTCTTCAGGATATTTAGGAGGAGTGTTATCGTCGCCAAAATAGTCGTCGATTAAACGTTGTTCCGCCTTTTCTCGTTCATGTGGTATGTATGTCCTCTTCCTCTTAGGACCCGATCCCGATCCCCTGGCTTCTTGATCACACAGAGCTACAAATTGTTCATACGCCGCATAATCCCGAAGATAGCGCTTCCGATTGTCTTGAAAATAAACATCATAAGGGTCGTAATAGGTGTCGTTGGGATTGTTTGGATCCATAATTGAAAGAAAGTTGAGTATTATTGAAGTATAAATTGAATTGGAAGAGTGTGTGAAAAATGGTAGAATAAGGAGGTCTTTATAGGATTTTTAAGGGGTAAAAAAAAATATTATATTTTTGATAAAGTATCCATTGGCTAACGTTCAAATTAATAATAATAATTCCCACGGCGTGGGCTGGCCACCACGGCGCGAGCTGCCATGGCGCCAGCCACGGTACCGTGCGCCATCAATGTTTCTCGGCTGGTTCTTCGGCGCGAGTTCACCAGCCAACGATACCTCTTTCTCTTAAGGGGTGTTTCTTTTTTCCTTTATTGTCACTTAATGAGTGGGCCCATGGGGAGAATCACAAAAATGACTCTTTTGAATAAGTGAGTTATATAGACAATGGCCCACACCACTTCACACCACAATTAGCCTCTAAAGGGGGAGAGAGGCTTGAGTGGGTCTCTTAAATAAGGGGAATTAATAATTTTGGGCCCACAACATCCCAATAAGTGGAATTTTTTTTTAACAGCGAATTTCTTAATAATTTTGATAAGACTTCGCGCGCGCCTCACCGGCAGGCTCTCATCCACCACTGGCCAGACTATGTTGTCTTAACCGGGCCCACGCTGGCCATGGGGATTCAACGACGTCCCTCCGGAAATCGTACCACCTCCACACAAGTTTAACTTGCTGAAGTAACGGCCGGATGAAAACCGGGCTTGGCTCGGTTTGAACCCCTGCCACATGGGGATCAAACTTCATTGCCTAGTACCAACAGAGCTTTGTGGCCCATATGTGAAGACTTCCCGGTAGGTCACCCACACCGGTACTACTTTTACACGGGCTCACTTAACTGACTAAGTGGTTACCACTAGACCACAAAGACTGATGATAATAAGTGGAATTAAGAGAAAAAAAGAAACATACCCTTAGTATGTCTCTAAGCAAACTTTTTATATGGGGTTACTTTTGTGAAACTTCCCACATGGAGCAAAGAGAATAAGCTTTGCTTGCTTATATATTGTGGTGAATATGGTTTGAATAAATTTAGATTAGTATTATGTTGTTCGTTTCCCATGTTCGATGTTGTTTATGGAGAAAAGAAATAACCTTGATATGTATAAACCAACAATTCATACAACATCTAAATTTTTTGTCATCTTATTGAGAAGTCTATCTTCTATATGTAATTAGCAAGTCACCTTATCCTTAATTTTCTATTAGCAATTACCATAATGAATGTCTATCGGAGCTGCATCCCAATGACTACAATAATTAATACATATAAATATTTGAACTAAGAAACTGCACAGTTTTAGTTTCTTATAACGTTGTACTCCCTCCGTCCCAATTTTATTGTCACTTTTTTCTTTTTCGGACGCCCCAAAATTATTGTCCCATACCAAAAATAGAAAGTGAATAGGTAGTGGAGTTTGGTAAAGTTTACTATATTACCCTTGATTGAAATTAATATTACAAACTTTAAAGAAGTGTTAATTAATTGGTTAAGGGTAAACTTGTCATTTGGCAAAAAAGTAAGAGAGAGAAAGTAGTGATAACATTTTTCTAAAAGAATATGTTTTTTGTCGGGGGACAATAGTTTTGGGACGGAGGGAGTAGTAATTTTCAAAATAATACTTTTATGTGACACTAAATAATTAACCTTGTTTGAGTTGGCATTAAATGTCTAATAGCCTCAAAAGAAAAAATGGTTAATCCTCTTGTGGCTACGGGGTTCACCTGCGCTAACTCCGAGCTATTAAAAATGATAGTCGCCCTGTGATTCGTCGGCTCGCAATGTCGAGTTGAAAACCTAGGTAACCAAAAGAAGAAAGGCAAATATAATTACAATAACGTGTAATCGACTATGAAAAAAATCCCAATTTTTGTAATCGACTTATTCATCTTTTTGCATAGTTTGCAATTTGACTGTTTATATCAAATTAGATGGGGATACGATGTTTATGTTTAGCGGGTATATGATGTTCATGGGTGGGTTATCTTAATACAAGTTGTTGACTAATATAATGGTTTAATGTGTAAACATATTCAAACAATCAAACATGACACTTGTGGAAGATCAAGTATGTTATAGAAACCAAATATCTATTTCCAACAAACTGATGTAGCTTCGCCACACTGATAGTGAATGATGAAATCCGTTTACATTGTAACTAAATAACCGAACTTGAGTTTGGTAACAATTTTCTCTTGCTTGATAAGTAAAGAAAATCAATGTGTGATAAGAAGATAAATAAGATTTGATTACGTCAACAAAAGTGTTATGTCTCTAGAACAACCTTTTTTATAGGGTTACCTATGTGAAACTTGTTTTAAGTTTTTAATCCCACATGGGTAAAGAAAAGAAGTTTAGCTTACTTATATAGTGCGATAAATATGTTCAACTAGGATGAGATTAGTATTATGTTGTTTGTTTCTATTGCTCGATATTGTTTAAAGAAATAAAAACAATATTGAATCATAGAAACTACTAATTCATATAAATTTTGAACTTTTTATCATTTTGACTACAATAAATAGGTCGAAATTAGTATAATATTGCTGGCTTCTATGCTAGATATTACGGAGTATTTAAAGAAGAAAAAATGTTGAATCATAGTAACTATCAATTGTGAGGTCTAACTCGGAGGGCCTGTACCAATCGTCTCCAGACCGAGCCGCTGTTTGATGGGCTGTACATAAATCAGTTTACTTTTGCACTTTACCGCAACATGCCAATTTTTGTTGCATTACATTGCATGTTCTTGACATTATGCAAAATTTATAAGGATATCCAACTCCTATTGCATCGTCACTAAATAACCATACTTGAGTTTGGCATCAAATATCAGTAGCTTGATAAGAAAAGAAAAACCATGCGTAAAAAGAAGATGCATAACATTTGATTGCGTCAACACAAAATCTCATGTCTCTGGACAACCTTTTATATGGGGTTAATTTGAGAAACTTGTTTCAAGTACCTGATCCCACATGGGTAAAGAAGAGAAGTTTTTTTTTTTTATGTTGTTTTAGTAATTAAAACAACTTCTGAAGCATATCTCTCAACTTATACAAAATTTGAACTTTTTGTAATTTTTACTAAAACAAAATTCGAACTTTTGTAATTTTTACTATAACTAGACGATTACTCACGCATAGCAGCATCGATATGTGGTGTTCGCCAAAATTTAATTGTGTCGATCTGGTGTGATACGTGTGCTTCTCTTTTAATCATTTATTTGTGTAGCGTCGAATCATTTTAGTTGCGAGCTTGCGATTCAATATTTCTCTATTAACTCAAATACCATCAAAAAAATCTTATATTCTTACACTTTCTATCCTAAAACATTTTTCAAAAAAGTCAAAAGTGAGAGTTGATAGGTTAGAAGAGGATCTGAAGTTAAATTCGAAGTCTACCCTATGACAAAGAAGTCGGAATTAAGTATATGTTTGTTGTATACTTGTATGTTGATGACGTATAGTCCGTATTCGGGTCACGAACCCGACCCATACTCAAGTCCATCACGAATGGACTCAAGCCCATCATGAATGGGCTATCACGACAGCGGTTTGGGCTCACGATGGCCCAAGCCCAATGTTATTTATGGTTTTGATAGTATATCTTCTATTTATGGGATATACATCAATAAACCGCCCTACGCGGGATAGACCGAAGATTGGGGAACACGAAACCAACAAGGATTTCGTGTCCATATATAGAGGGCATCTCAGCCCTCACAAAGGTACGACTCACAAACCCTAACTCTTCTACAAACCCTAAAACCGATTACTTACTCTCATGCCGGAGGATAATCGTGGGAGACAATCCCACGATAAGCCTAACGGTGTCTTTTTGTTTTCTTAGTGCGCAGGTCTCAAGCATTAAGATCTGATTGGTACGGAATCAAGGAACGCCCAACTTTTGTATCAACAAGTGGCGCCATCCGTGGGACCCTACACTAAGAGCTTTGCTAAGAACTAGAATGACGAAGCACGGAAATCCGCGGACTCCGCATGCTAAGAAAACGCATGACGATCTACTAGGGAAGAAACAGCAAACTGATGCGGCCTCCAAGCAGACCTCTGGAACAACCAGTGCGCCTAGAAGCTTAGGGTCGTACTCAGATCTGCTCTTTACTCCAGTAGAACCGCTCACTATAACTACCAATGCTACTACAACAAGTACTAGCGCGGTAGACATACAGCGCACTCCTCTCACCATGCCAGAAGTAAACTTCACTGAGCCACCAAATGCGCCAATCCGAAACAAGGATCTTGTTTTGGAAACAGACTCCCTCGCACTAGAAGGAGTCACGCCCGAACTAGCGCCAAGTGATTTCGTATCTCAAAACTACGAAGCCTTGGCTGCGCTCATGCGAGAGGAGGCAAAAAAGAGGTCAAGCCAAAGTCTGCACGCCAGGCTCAACTTTGACCCTGAGTATGAAGCATCCCCACCGCGCTACCGAAAGGAAAGATGCGAGAGGGATAGCCGCAAACACCCAGTGTTTACCAGGATTGGAAGGAAGGTTGTGGATGATGAAGCAGCCGACTTTCAGCATCTGGAGGAGCATGAAGATGAGGAACGGCGCGCCAATGTCCACACTAGGCTTGGCAGTCGCAGATTTCATGATAGGCTTGGGCGACGGTGCTCCCCAAGCGAAAGTCCTTCAAGCTCTGATTCCGAGGATAGTCGGCGCAAGCGCCGCAGAGGAGCAAGCTCAGATTCCAATGATAGTCGGCGCAAGCGTCGCAAAAGAGTAAGCTCATCCTCAAGTGATTCCTCGGACAACGAGGACAAAGAAACTGGACACTGGAAATCAAGGGGAAAATACCGCGACCAGGAAGACGAAGACATGTCTCTTCCCTGGCGTCGCCAAAAAGTTGATGCGTTTACTAGGCGCATCAGCGATTTTTCAGAAAATAAGAGAAGGCGCATGCCTGCTAATGTCAAAACATATGATGGGACAAGTGATCCTGACGATCACCTAAAAATTTTCGAGTCAGCAGCCACTATCGAAAATTGGCCACAACCTGTGTGGTGCCATATGTTTAACTCTACATTAGTAGGGAACGCGCGCAATTGGTTCAATAAGCTTCCACGCAGAAGAATCGGTGGTTTTGAAACGTTGCGAAAGGCGTTTCGTTTAAACTTTACTCAAAGGAAGAAGTGCGCCAAAAACCCTGTCGAGCTCGCTAGGGTAAAACAGCGACAAGGGGAATCCACAAGCGCTTTCATGGAGCGCTATAAGGACGAATGCATGCAAGTCAAAGCGTGCCCAGAGATACTAAAAATATCGGGTTTTATGAACGCAATCAATAACCCAGATTTGATAAAAAGGCTAAACGATAGGGTTCCCCACACCTTTGACGAACTCATGAAGCGCACGAGGTCTTTCGTCCAAGGAGAAGCAGCCGCTGCGGATAGCAAGAAAGGCTACTCGAACCATAGGCCACAAGAAGAGTCAAGGAGACAATCCAATGACCAGAGTGGCAATCGCAACAAAAGTTATCGCACCCAAGGGAGCGGACGGGGAAACGACAAGTACACCCCACTAACAAAAACTCCAAAGGAGATATTTGCGACGGAAGGTGCGAACTTTCCAAGACCCCCACCTATGCGCACCCCTGAAGATCGGCGTGTAGGGAATGGATATTGCGAGTATCACGCACAGAAGGGCCATACCACTAATGAGTGTGTCCAATTACGCCAACTAATTGAGAAACTAGTGAAAGAAGGCAGATTGGACCACCTCGTTAAAAATATTAAGGATGGGAAAGACAAGCAGAGAACCGGAGGCAAGAAAGAAGCGCCTAAGGAAAAAGCTGATACTATCTACATGATACAATCATGGCAGCGAAAGACTAGGCAAAAGGTGAGCCAGAAATTCTCTCATGGAAGCGAAATCTCTTTCCCCACCTTGACCGCGGACAACGCAGTGGCAGAACCACTCACCATTGAAATAAATGCGGGGGGTCACGACATCCACCGCATGTATGTTGATGGAGGCGCATCAGCGGATATAATGTATGAACATTGTTTCAAGAGATTGCGCCCTGAGATACAAAGACAGTTAAGTCCAGCCACGACTGCGCTTACTGGCTTTACAGGAGAAAAGATATGGCCTATGGGGCAACTGCGCCTACCAGTCGCTGTTGGTAATAAGGAACACTCCCCGACAGCCTGGATGAACTTTATGGTGATCAAATCTCCTTCGCCATACAATGGCATTATTGGAAGGTCAGGAATCTCGGCGATGCGAGCGGTACCATCCACAGCGCATGGGATGCTCAAATTCCCAGTAGAAGGCGGCATTGTCACCATTTACAACAACGCTGCGCCACCAGAAGAATGTAACACGATTACATGTGAAACGATGCATATCCCAGAACAGAGCGCAGCTAAAGTACCAAACCTAAAGGTTGCAATTCACCCCGAATATCCGGAACAAGAAGTGTCGATTGGAGGGTCGTTGTCTGACAAAGGTAGAGCGGTTGTATGCGCGCTCTTACAAAGAAATCTGGATATCTTCGCATGGGAACCAAAACACATGACTGGTGTACCACGCCCGATTGCAGAACACAAGTTACAAATCAGACAAGGAGATTCCCCAGTAAGGCAGAAAAAGCGCGGCCAGGCGCCAGAGCGCGCAAAAGCCATACTGGAAGAAGTACACAAACTTGTGGACGCTGGCATCATGCGAGAAGTCTATTACCACGATTGGCTCTCTAACCCAGTGATGGTCAAAAAGAGCGATGGCAGTTGGCGAATGTGTGTGGACTTCACTGACCTTAATAAAGCATGTCCACAGGACTGCTACCCACTACCAGAGATAGACTGGAAAGTGGAATCTTTGTGCGGATATCCTTTTAAGTGTTTCTTGGACGCATACAAAGGGTACCACCAAATCCAAATGGCTAAGGAGGACGAGGAAAAAACAGCTTTCCACACAAGCCAAGGCGTTTTTTGTTATACAAAGATGCCTTTTGGCCTGAAAAATGCGGGCGCCACCTACCAGCGACTGGTAGATAATGCGTTTGAGAAGCAAGTGGGACGCAACCTAGAGGTCTATGTGGATGACCTTGTCATAAAAAGCCATACTGAAGATGAAGTGGTGCGCGACATTGAAGAAACATTCACAACACTACGAAAGATCAACATGAAGTTGAATCCTAAGAAATGCACTTTTGGCACTACAGAAGGCATGTTCCTAGGATATTTGATAGAACCAGATGGCATTAAGCCATGCCCAGAAAAAACAGAGGCTGTCATCCAACTTCCTTCACCGCGCACGCTGAAAGAAGTTCAATCTCTAAATGGAAAGCTAGCCGGTTTGAACAGATTCCTGTCCAAATCAGCGGATAAGTCACTTCCTTTATTTAAAACACTCAAGAAGTGTACTAAAAAGGGAGACTTTCGTTGGACTGCGGAAGCGGAAGAAGCTTTCACCCAGCTTAAGCAACATATAGCAGCGCTTCCTAAGCTAGTCGCACCCCGACCAGGGGAGGAGTTAATCATCTACTTATCCGCGACCCATGGAGCGATCAGCGCAGTGCTACTGACGGATAGGAATTCTGTACAAACACCAGTGTATTTTGTAAGCAAAGCACTCAAAAAGACAGAGATTAATTACAGCTCAATGGAGAAGTTGGTTTTGGCATTAGTATTTGCTGCCAAAAGACTGCGCAGATACTTTCAAGCGCACCCAATAGCAGTGATTACCGACCAACCTATCAAACAAGTTATCTCTAAACCTGATGCATCGGGGCGATTACAAAAATGGAATGTGCTACTAGGCGAGTATAACATCTCTTACAGACCACGCACTGCGGTTAAAGGGCAAATACTAGCAGACTTCATCATCGAAAAACCAGATACCGATGACGCACCCCCACCGAGCAAGGTAGAATTACAAGAACCATGGGTCTTGTTCACAGATGGATCTTCATGCGTGGATGGATCGGGCGCTGGCCTTATCCTCACTAATCCAGAAGGAATGGAATTCACTTACGCACTGCGTTTTGAATTCACAGCCACGAACAACGAGGAAGAATATGAAGCCCTAATCGCTGGATTACGCATTGCAAATCGAATGGGTGTACGTAACCTAGAAGCAAATGTGGACTCCCGATTGGTAGCCAACCATGTGTTGGGCGAATATGTGGCTAAAGAGGATAGCATGATCCAATACCTCGACAAAACCAAATCGCTAATACAAGGCTTTGACAGGTTTACCATTAAGCAAATTCCTAGAGGTGAAAATAAGAAAGCGGACGCGCTAAGCAAGATCGCATCTACCAGCTTCGCGCACCTGTCAAAACAAGTTTTAGTGGAGATCCTAAAGAACAAATCCATCTCATAGATGGAGATATCCACGGTAATAGAGGAAGAGAATCCTACGTGGATGACTCCTATTATCGAATTTATAAGCAAGGGCAACTTGCCCGATGAGCAGAAGGACGCTCGACGGATACGGCGCACAGCACAGAGGTTCGAACTTAGAGATGGTATCCTATATCGGCGCTCATTCCTACAACCATGGCTTCGATGCGTTGGACCTCTTCAGGCAGATTACGTACTCCGAGAGATCCACGCTAGTTCATGCAGTATGCATTCAGGACCACAGTCCGTCGTGGCGCGAGCATTGCGCTCTGGATACTATTGGCCTACCATGCACCGTGACGCGCGCGATGTGATAAAGAAATGCAACGACTGCCAAGTTCATAGACCCATCCCGCGCAGACCACAACAAGAGCTAACACCTATCACTTCTCCATGGCCATTCTATAAGTGGGGTATCGACATTGCAGGCCCTTTCCCTGTCGCAGCGGGAGGACTCAAATTCCTTATTGTTGCAATAGACTACTTTACTAAATGGATTGAAGCGAATGCAGTAGCGACAATCACAGGTAATCAAGTAAAACGCTTTGTTTGGGAAAATATTGTATGCCGCTTTGGATTACCTGGGGAGATTGTTTCGGACAACGGAAAACAATTCCGTGATAACCCGTTCAAAGACTGGTGCGCAGAGTTACATATCACACAACACTTCGCATCAGTAAAACATCCACAAACCAATGGTTTAGTTGAGCGCGCAAATCGCAGTTTAGGCGAAGGGATTAAAGCGCGCCTGGACAAACACAAAGGAAGATGGGTGGACGAACTGACGCATGTCTTATGGGCGCACCGCACAACAATCAAGGTTAGCAACGGAGACACTCCTTTTTCCCTTGTCTACGGGACAGAAGCTGTTATACCAGCTGAAATTGGTATGCCAACTATCCGCACCGCGGAAGTTAATGTCGCGACTAATGACGACGAACGACGGATAGATTTGGACCTACTGGAAGAAAGGCGCGAGCGCGCAGCCATACGAGAGGCAAAAACCAAGTCAAAGATGAAGGGATACTACGATGCTAAAGTTCGAAGCACCTCATTCAGGCCTGGCGACTTTGTGTACCGCGCTAATGATGCAAGCCACGCAGAAGATACAGGTAAACTTGGACCAAAGTGGGAAGGACCCTATGAGGTCATTGAAGCACTAGGACAAGGCGTGTACAAGCTGCGTGACATGGAAGGCCATGAGCTACAACGCACATGGAATATCTGCAATCTCAAGAGATGCTATCTTTAGGAAAGGTTACGACCCAACACATGGACAATTTCGCACTTTAGTAAGTGCCCAATAAATATCCGTGTATTTACATTTTTTGTTTCATTTAGACAAATGTTTCTTTTTTCTTTTTACAAAAACTTGCAAGTATTAATAAAATGTTGCGGTTTCTAGCTAACTCCGCGACACACTTTACTTTATTGCTTACATATAATTTATGTCTCAATACTGTTTGTTATATTATCTTTTGCCTACATGGCGCGCATGCACTAATTAAAAACCCACGATGCTAAAAGGATGAGTAAACCTAATAAATGACTCGTTGAGTAAGAGGGTTGCAAACCCATCAACACCGGATCACGCATCCTTGTTAAACACCTTATTCTCAAGACGTTGGAGTAAGTTCCATGCGTACCCCACGACGGATACACATCAATGCACACTGTGCGCGTTTAACAAACTAGGAGCTAAGACAATTAACCCCTTAATATGGTATTAGTAGCACGCTACAATCCATACACTTGTGCACCCCACGATGGATACACAATAACTTGTAAATTTCATACACAACTATGTTATGTACAATCATGTCATACACGACTATGTCATAAATTTCATACACGATTATGATGTAAGTGATTATAACTTTTTCTAAAATGTGTTTATACAAACGGTTTGATTCTTAGACATCTTTTACGCAAAGACAAAATAACTAAGTACAAACGTTATAATCACAGTCAAATTTGATATAATATGCATACAATTGTATTTTTCAAAACCAACGCTTCATTATGGATAATAAGTTCATCAAAAGTACACATCCAACAAGCATATGTACAACAAAAAGTGGACATATCACAAAATACCACTACACCAAAACTACCAAGACATGCTACGAGTACGCCTGAGCCCTGAGCTACCTGCTTGGTACGCCACACGACCAGCATCTATAAGCATCTGCAACAACTCAGCATCCTTGGGTGCTACTGTTGGTACGCTAACAGGCACCCCATCAGATCTAGGAATGTGGGCCGCACCAAGACCACACAGAATAGCTTTCCCCTTCTGACCCCTCTTCTTGGCAAGTCTCATCTCATGCGCTTCTAAGGAAACCTTCAAGGGAATTTCTTTCTCAAGCGCAAAAGGGTTGAGGATGTCACGGGGACGAGCAAAAACAGGCACATGTAGCTGCGACACGTTTGGCTTCAGGAAGTAGTCAAACTGCTCCTCAGCGTCTTCGGATGAGTGCCTAGCCAAAGTCAGCCCCTCCATAATCACGCTGATAGGAAAGTCCTGGTCACGCTCCAGCTGCGCAATATGAGGAAGCTCAAAAAGTTTTAACCTCTCCATAGCAGAAACAAGCTCACCATAAGCATTCTCATTATAGCCAGGCACTTCGGAGGGAGGCATCGCCAAAACCTTGGCCGCGCACAGTTCCTCTACTGCTTCCGCCTTACCACGCGCTAGGGCACATTGAACCACATTCCCTAAGGACTCCTTAACCTCTCGAGACTCCAGCGTGGTCATAGCAGCAAGACGCAAGCCATGGCTGACAAGCCACCTGCGCTCAGCTATGGTTGACACCAAATGAGGATACAACTCCTCATCATACTCAATGCTGAGCTTGCGCAGTTTGCTCTCCTGATTCTCCAGCAAGCTCTCCACAGCCTTGCGGAATTCATCCAAATCAGACATGAGTTTCCCCTTGTTCAGCTCCATATATCTCATGGCCCAAAGGCAGGAGGCCTTGTACTCTTTTACTCTAGTGCGCTCTTTGGTCAGTTCGGCCATGAGCAACATCTTCTCATCAGCAACTTTCTGGTCATACAAAGCAGATGCTCTCAACTCAGCCTGTACATCAGCCAACTGCGCCCTTAGAAGGTCAATTTCCTTATCCTTCTGCGCAACCAGGCTGCTCTCACCAGCATACTCAGCCTGTAGCCGCGCAACCAATGAAGCTTGGTGCGCAGCAGCCAACGCCAACTCCTCAAGAAGGCTATTTCTTGGCGCATCTCTAGCAGATTTTTCCTCATCCACTGGACTCTCAGGCCCAAACTCACCAACATATCCAGAATCAGTCTTGGGGGGCGAACTCTCCACATGCGCATCATCATCAACAGCAGTCTCAGCCCTACACGCAAATAACAAAGTTACTCTATAATACTAATAGCGAATTAAAGGACTGAAGATCTAAAGACACAAATACTTACGTGGGGGGAGGAGTTTTATGCGATGACGCATCCTCTTCTGTTGGTCGCTCGACAGAAAGCACAGGGCGCTTACTTGATGTCCCCGCGCCATCATCACCAGACGACCTCTTGCGTTTCTGCACCAAGCCTTCATCTCCAGACTCGTCCATAGCACTCCCTGACGAGTCTACATGCAATAACTCAACAGGGATCTGTGACCTAGCAGAGGGAAAGCTACGCAGAGGAGTTGCCATAGTGACACCTGCGGGGACCTCCCCTATCTCCTCTGTCTCCTCTGTCTCCTCCTGCGCAATCACCATTGTGCGTCCTGCAGTAGCCTGCAGCAATGGCTGCTCCCCATCTCTCAATGGGCGCACCCCTACGATCACCTTCGTGGGCTTCGCCAAGCGAACAACATCAAACAAGTCCATCTCTGCGCAACAAAGCAACAAACAAATAGCAAATGTGTTAGAAAAGCTACAAAGGGAAGAATGCTTACAACTACTAAGTGAAGAGGAAGGAAGAGACAAGCACCCACCCCGGCTATTTTCATCCAAAAATGTTGGCACCTCTTCCGGACTACCAAAGTAGTTGCGACTGATGCCCATGTGCACCAGAAACTCTTCTGGATACGGTTCAATAGGTATGCGATTGGTGTTTATCGTATCCGCATCTGCCACATTATACAATCCGGGGTCTGGCCGCTCATCTCTCGGTAACGATTCTTGAGTATAGAACTCAAATACCCAGGGAAAAAATGCACTATCAATCCAGAAAAAAATTTCCCTCCATACCCTTAGTGCGTCTAATTTCTTTGTATAACACTGCAGAGATCCCGCGCGCTTAGCAAAAGATACCCACCCGTTTGACCACGACGTGTGGTAAAACGCGCGGAATAGATGGACTGTGGGTTCAATCGCCAACAGGCGACAATTTACCTCAAAATTGGTAACTTTCGCCGCACCTATACAGTGCAGTTGTGAGATATGCAAGCGATAATGGTTTAAGATATCGCACAAAAACAGGGAAATGGGAACACGCTGGTTCGCAAATTCGAAGAAGCGCGTATAAACCCCCACCGTCCCTTGCGGGAAATTCGCTATTGACGCATTTGCGGCCGGAACTACCGGATGCAATGCGAGAGGGATATAATAGTCTGAGGTGAACTGACGAAGTTCATCCTCAGATATATCGGAACTAATATCAGATAATTGAAGAACCATGGTTACCCTTCAATAACCCTTAAAAACGCACGCGCTATTACCTTCGCTTCTGCTAATTTTTTTGATCGCTTTCTTGAAGGTTTAACAATGGCAGACAATGATTTTTTACTGTGATAACCACAGTGAAATGACGGCTACAGTTTATATAGGGTACACATATTCGTGGATGAACGACATGTGTACCCCACTTGCTCCAATCGGATGGTTGGGAACCCAAAAGGTAAAGCACTTTTTCACCCACCCTCACGATTTTCGAAGAAGATACTTGGACTAGGTTCACTTGCTAATTTTGGCGGGAAATACTTGAAACTTCCCCGCTACGCATCAAGGAATATTTTTTAGTTAGTCTAGCATCCGCAATTTCGCATTGCGCACACTAGACTGGGGGGACATGATGACGTATAGTCCGTATTCGGGTCACGAACCTGACCCATACTCAAGTCCATCACGAATGGACTCAAGCCCATCATGAATGGGCTATCACGACAGCGGTTTGGGCTCACGATGGCCCAAGCCCAATGTTATTTATGGTTTTGATAGTATATCTTCTATTTATGGGATATACATCAATAAACCGCCCTACGCGGGATAGACCGAAGATTGGGGAACACGAAACCAACAAGGATTTCGTGTCCATATATAGAGGGCATCTCAGCCCTCACAAAGGTACGACTCACAAACCCTAACTCTTCTACAAACCCTAAAACCGATTACTTACTCTCACGCCGGAGGATAATCGTGGGAGACAATCCCACGATAAGCCTAACGGTGTCTTTTTGTTTTCTTAGTGCGCAGGTCTCAAGCATTAAGATCTGATTGGTACGGAATCAAGGAACGCCCAACTTTTGTATCAACATATGTCTACATACATAGTGCATAGTAAAACCGATTTGGACCGATGACCGAACTGAAATGTTTGGTCCAGATGCGGGTCGGACCAGTTCGTCGGTTCGGTCCGGTCAAACAACGCATAATTGCCGGTTTTGCGTAAGACCGAACCGGGCCAGACCAAAGACCGAATATGAAGAAAAGGGTGAACCAAGGACCGGACCAAAATACGTTCAGTCCAGTTTCTCGGTTCAGTCTGGCCCGCGATATTTTATGTTCGGCCCTAGTGCATATTAAAATGTGTAGAAATGAAAAAGGATCTTACGAATGAGATTAGTAGTGTGATTGTTTAGAGACACATGATAATAACAAAATAAAACTCATCATAACTCTTGGTGTAATTTTCAGATCCGATGACGAGGTCTTACTCGAACGGCGTGTACCAATCGTCTATAGATTGAGCCATTTGGTGAGCCGTGCATAAATCAGTTTAACTTTACAGTTACCACAATATGTCATTTTTTATTGGGAGTTGCTATAGCAACACCCCTTATTGTACACAGTACAATACCGCTATGCACAAAGTACAACTTCGCTATGTATAAAAGGGTGTGTATATAGGAGGTTTGGGGTGTGTGTATAGATTCCCCCTTTTTTATTATTACATTACACAAGATATTTTTGATATTTTAGCCAAGCTATCGAGGATATTCAACTCCAGTTGCATTGCCTATCTTTTACTTTGGTGAAACTTCCTACATGGAGTAAAGAGAAGAAGCTTTGCTTACTTATATATGGTCGTGAATGTGGTTTGAATAAACTGAGATTAGTATTATGTTGTTGGTTTCACATGTTCAATGTTGTTTACAGAGAAAAAAAGCAACTTTGAATACGTGGAGCAACAATTCTTACAACATCTAAATTTTTTGTAGTCTCTTTCATATGCAATTAGTAAGTCAATTTATCCTTTATTTCCTATTAGCAATCAACATAGTGAACATCTCAATGACTACAATAGGTAATACTTATAAATATTTGAAATTAGAAATTGCAATTTTTGTTTTCTACAACGTTATAGTAGTTTTAGAAATAATACTTTTATGGGACACTAAATAACCTTGTTTGAGTTGGCATCAAATGTCTAATAGCTTAAAAAAAATGCAATTTTTTTGGGTAAAAGGGATAACACACCCTGGTAAAAAATATTACGCCAAAAAACGTTGAAGTACATAGGATGAGGGCGAACACCCCTCATCTCAGCCTGTTACATAGGCAAAACACGTACCAAAAAGTACTAACTAGAAAACAGCCATAAACATTAAACAACATAAGACTCTGGCAAGCATGAAAACTACTTCCTACGACCTTGGAGCTTCAAGCCATATAACGACTTAAGAGCATCCATTTCACCTGGAAGATCATAAATTTGTCTTGAGTAATCATCATAGTCATCATAGTCATCATATTCACCTTCAAGCTCATTACCACCACCAAAAAATGCAATTTAAATTACAATAACTTGTAACTGACATTGAAAAAAATCCTAATTATTGTAATTGACTTATTCCTCTTTTTGCTTAATTTGTAATTTTGATTGTTTATATCAAATTAGATGGCTATACAACGTTTATGTTTAGTGCGTATATGATGTGATGGGTTATCTTATTACAAATTGTTGACTAATATAATGGTTTAAAGTGTAAACATATTCAAACAAGACACTTGTGGAAGATCAAGTAAGATCAATTATGCTTCGCCACGCTGATAGTGAATGGTGAACTTTGATTACGTTGTCACTAAATAACCGAACTTGATTTTGGTATTAATTTTCTCTAGCTTCATAAGAAAGAAAATCAATGTGTGATAGGAAGATAAATAAGATTTGATTACGTCAATAAAAGTTACATTTTTCTATAAGGTTACTGTTAGCATTAATAAAAGTGATGGTCATTTACAACTTTGTAAAGTGTTGTAAAAGATTTAGTAAGAATAGTCAAAGGGCCTCATGGACTAATATAACATGTTATAAGTAATATTGTAATTGTCCAATCCATAGTCCATGATGAACTCGGCCCATAGAAAGCCCATAAGGGTTATTCAACTTGTACTATATATTGCATAGATGGTGTCCTAACCTTCACTAGCAGTTGTATCAAAATAGAGGGCTCGTTTTTAGATGATGATGAAGAACCCTTTAGATTGCAGTGGGGAATTGAGGATATACTGTATATCAAATCTCATTGGTATCAGCACGTAAGTCCATACCAAGTTTAATTTCAGTTTTCAACCGCCTCTGAAAAGCTTATGTGTATCTTCTTACTCATTGGTGTACCGTAAATTTTTGCAGGCTGGGATGACAATGTTGAAGATTCGTGTAATTATGGAGGATACATTACAAGCTAAAAATGTTGAATGCCCTTCAGGTTATAGTCATATTCTTTTTAATGCTTTTGTTCTCACGATACTTATTAAAATATCGACAATACCAACTGCTCACATGTAAGGGTAAATTGGACTTTTTAACCTTGAAAAATGTGGACGTATAGCCTGGACTGGGCCAGGAATGGGCCAGGCCCGGCAGACAGCAGCCCACTCTACGCCTAAACCCTAATCCATGCCCTATAAATATATGGCTGGGATCCCCTTCTTCAGGGAGAGATATAATAATAGAACAGAACAGGTTATTCTAAACCTAACTCTTGTAGGCTATATCACATCGATACTAACTTGACCGTCGGAGGTGGATGCTGGGGCTTCGGCCTCGGGTCCACTCCTAACGGGTTCTCTTTGTTGAACAGGTCTACTCAGGGCTCGAGAAGACGACGAACGGCCCAGGGAGAGTCGTCGAATCCAGCCCGCGCCAGATTATGTATCAACAAAAAATGTGACATAATGATCAAATTCTAAAAGGTTTTGTCCTAGTTACTACAAAAGGTTATATCTTTGATATGTGGTTATGAAAAGCTTAAAAAATTACCCCCTGTCGCATGCCAAAAATAAATATTATGTAGCGCGTGCTTTCATATTGATCCTGCATAATAAGTTCAAAATAGTTTCATTCGTGCAACTGACATTCTTTACTCTTAATTCCTTGCGTCTTTTCAGGTACCGAGTTGAGGTTTGCATTTATTGGCACTGATTGGTATGGGAAACAGGAAGCAATCACATCTTTGAATGATACATACAAAACATTATGGACCGGTATATATGAGTCAGGGTGAGCTATTTAGCATGTTGCTTGCTTTAGCGTTTTTTGCTGCATTTCACGAGTGATATACCTATAATTGGAATGTAAATAATATCTGTCAATGGCATAATCCCAATCTGGAAGTATGTAATCAGTTTGTAGGTCTAAATGTCCAGTTCATAAGCAGGAAAATAAACCGAAAATATAGGCTTATGAAATGAAGCCGAATAAAATAAGCTCATGAGCCTGAAAATAAGCTAAAACTAACATATCCCTTGTAATCTATATACAGTGATTTGCTCTCAATAGTAGAATACCGTTACAGCTCTCTTTCAGGATGCTATGAAACTCCTTATTAGACTTGGTGTAGTTGGGGATTTCGTATATCGTCCAATTGGTCATCTTTTAGAATCAAATCGATAAATTTTTTTATATGTTGACAACTTGGGATTATTGTTGCAGGGACACTGTCCATGGGCATACCCAAGCATCTTTCCCGAAGTATTTTCCCTGGTATGTGAAATGAAATTTTCTTTGGTGTTGAAAGCATATATAATAAGTTCAAACATCGAGCAATGTGTTTTGCCATTAATGTCGATCCATACACTTTACATAATTATGGATGCTTGCAGCTTTGATCAACCTTTTGAAGAAATTATCTATCCAAAAGGGGAAGTTGATGTTGTTTCTATTGGCAAGAGAGACGTCGATATGCTCCTACCAGACACTTTTGTCAATGACATCATCATTGACTTTTATATCAAGTATGATAATCCGTATCTTGTTTCCTCTTTCCGATGATGCTTTTAATTGACCATTAGTCTGTTACAATGGCAACTTTAGCATACCTTGTATTTTTCGCTAATAACAAGTGTCAAATTTTCCACTGACGATAGATACTTAAAGAACAAAATCAACCCCGAGGATAGACCGAGGTTCCATTTTCTCAATAGTTTCTTCTTTCGAAAGCTAGCTGACCCAGATAAAGAACCTCTTGAGGCCTGTAAAGGGAAGGAAGCTTTTCAACGTGTATGAAAGTGGACAAGAAAAGTGAACCTTTTTGAGAAAGATTATGTCTTTATTCCTGTTAACTACAAGTAGGTTTATAAGCCTTTTTAATCTGGCTCGCTTACGAACTCGTTTGACTAATTTAACCGGCCTTTTGACAGCTATCACTGGAGTCTTATCGTAATGTGTCATCTTGGGGAAGTGGCTACATACCAAGGTCTGTCTTTCATTTTTCTTATATCTTGTCATGCATATCGAAGGTGATAATTCCTATTCTAAAGCTATGTTCATGTTTAGATGAAGATGTAACCAAGTTAAGTAAAGTGCCATGCGTTCTGCATATGGATTCTATTCGAGGCAATCATACTGGCTTGAACGGTCTTATGCAAACGTAGCATTTGATCATGTTTTGTTTTATAAGTTCAAGTTATAAAACAAGTATGCTTCTTACACTTTGTCAGAGATAGCGAGGTCGGCTTCTAAATTTTTTCAGTTTACCGTGTTTCCCAAGTTTTACTCACCCCGTTGTCACCTTGTATCGTGTTTTCAGACTTGTATAATCGAACAATTGTGGTTTACATGTGGATATGCCAATGCAGTTACCTTAAAGAAGAATGGAGAGGCAGGGTACCTGAGACGTCTGAAGATATTTGTTCTAGATTTGATAATTTACGCTTCATCTCACTTGAGGTAGCGTGTGTGTTTTTCTGACTTGTGTACTTTTTAAAGCATATTCTCTTTATGTAACTCCATAAATTTTATCACACAATATAACATTTCCTTACTAATATGGGGCACATTTGCCGTTGTTGGGGGGTGTATGTGTGGGGGGGGTGGCTTTCCAAACATCCGTTTTTACGAGTATACGCTTTTTGAAACAGGCACGGAAAAATAAAAACACTAGTAATGGCAAACGTGGCCTTGTTAGTACAATCAGTTTTTACATTCTCACTTGTTGAATCTGGAATCTTATTGTTTGTGCAGTTACCGTATTGGATACTAATTTATCTAATCCATGAAGGTCAAACATGAAGTCAAATATGAAAGTCAAAGTCAAACACGAAAAGTCAAATATATGTATAAGTCAAAGTGGCAGTTATTTACGGTTAGGAAAAACAGTTATTTTAGTTGTACCGATTAATGAATCGGTATGTTGTTTAGTATGTGTCGTTTGGATAGTATAAGTACCCATGTAAACCAAGTATGTAAACTAACGATTGTATATCAAATAAAAGTCTAGTTTGATTGATTATTGTTCTTATACGATTGTTCACAATAGAAAGATAGAAAATTAGACAACAGTGGCATCAGAGCCAAAGCTCCGAATCAGAGACAGAGAAGAAGACCAACGATTCAGGGAATCGTTTTAGAAGAGAAAGACAGATTGATTCAGGGAATCAATCAAAAGAAAACCGATTCAGGGAATCGTTCAAGAAAAAAAGGTTTTTGATTCAGAGGAATCAATAAAGAAAGAAACACGATTCGATTAAAAGAAAGATCGAATCAGAGAACAGAAAAAGAGAAGAGAAATAACCGTACCCGGTTGTGCGAAACCACCGCCGTGTGCTTGCCAGAAAAGAGAACAGACAAGAGTAACCAAGTAACCATCATTACCGGAGAAGAAAAGTGAACACCGATTAACCACCACCACCATTTGATTAGAAAGAAAAACCAGAAGAAGGACCGATTGTAGTGGTGCCCTAATTACGTATAGAAGGAAGAAGGAAGGAAGCAGAAGCGGGTTTTATTTGGGAATAGAAAAAGGAACGACACTTTATAAAGCCCACAAGAATTCTAGAGGCCCAAGGGAAAATTAACAGGTTTTATATTCTCAATACTTGTTTTTTCTCTATTAGTAGAATAGATTTTGCCATTACAATTCGCGTTAGAAAAACGTTAGAATTGCTAGAAAATTATTGTTGTTAGACAGAAAGTTAAGTTCGACTATTGTTAAAGTTATATTGTTTTTAGTAGAAACTAGAAGTGAAGATCATTAGGAAAGAGAATATGTCGGGAGATAAAAATGAAAGTATTGTTTTCGCCTCATCATTATCATCATATCAATGTCCAGTTCTAAACAATACGAACTATACATTATGGGCATTAAGAATGAAAAAGATACTATTGGCAAATGGAGTATGGGGTTTAGTAGAAGGAACAAATACATCAAAAGAGATTGATGTAAAAAAGGATAGTTCTGCATCAGCATATCTATTTCAAGGATTACCAGAAGATTTGCAAATGCAAGTTGCGGGATGTGAAACAGCAAAAGAAATTTGGGATTCTTTAAAGGCCAGATTCGTTGGGACAAAAGACGTCCAACAGGCACACTCGCAACAATTGAAATCAGAATTTGAGAGAATCGTGATGAAAGAAGATGAATCAATAGATTCATTTTCAGGGAAGTTGATGAGTATTATTACAAAGGCCGCTACATGTGGATTGATGTTTGATGAACAAACAAAAGTACGGAAATTACTTAATGCAGTGCCAGATAAATTTGTGCCAGTAGTAGCAACCATTGAAATGGTTGTTGATTTTAAGACTGTAAAGTTGGAGGAAATTATCGGGAAACTTAAGACTTATGAAGAAAGGCTTAAGTTTAGAAAAGGAAGTGATGAAGATAACAGTGAGAAGTTGTTGTTCACACGTCAAGGGAATGACAGAAATTATGAACGCAACTATGGAAGTTATAGAAGAGGAGGTGGTAATCAGACACGAGAAAGAGGCCAAGGAAGATTCGGAAAAGATAACAGGAATGAAGATAGTTATAATAAAGGGGGGAGAAGCCCAAGAGATCAAAATTATCCAAGAAGAGATCTTAGAGAAATACAATGTTATAATTGTCAAGAGTTTGGACACTTTGCTGCAAATTGTTCAAAACCAAACCGTAGAGAAGAAAAAGCAAACCTTGTGCTCGAAGATGATGAACCAGCGCTATTGATGGTTACTAGTAAAGATGAAAAAGAGATAACATCCTTAAAAGAAGAGAAGAGAAGAAATGGAATTGTCATTGAAAAGGATGAAATTCCAAAAGAAAAGTTAAAAGACATAAGGTCAAAGATAGAAATTGACTTAAAGAGTAAATTAGAATTTTGGAAGTTCGAAATGCGTAAAGAGTTAGAAATGGAGAAACAAGAGTTTGAGAAGAAAATGAGAAATAGAGAAATGGCATTTGAGAAAAAAATGCAGAAAGAGTTAGAGAACATCAAGAAGTTGGGAAATAGCGCAAGCAAAGAGAAAAAAGAATTAAAGACAGAAAGAAAACAGTTTGAGAGAGAGAACCATGAAGTTGTTTCAAATAAGAAACACCTAGAAGAAGAACCAAGAGTTGACAAGGGCGAATGCAAGAAGCATCGAGAGACGCCATCAAGATTTCAGAAGGAGAACCAAATTGAGAAAGACATTAAATCAAGCAACAAGAAAGTTGAACCAGAAGATCGTGATACAAGTACTAAAAGAAACAGGTTATTGGAGATGCAAGATTATGAAATGATACAAGAGAAGAAAGATGGTGACAAAGGTAACAAAGATGATCGAGATGAAATTGAAGACAAGGAAGAAAGAAGTCAAACCAAGAAGAAAGTTCAAGACATAGTTCGTGTTAAAGATCAAGACAAAGGAAGTGGAAACAAGCCAAATTCAAAGATAAAGATGATGGAGCTTGAAGATATCGAAGACATGGATTAATAAATTAGGGAGGAGTATTGGATACTAATTTATCTAATCCATGAAGGTCAAACATGAAGTCAAATATGAAAGTCAAAGTCAAACACGAAAAGTCAAATATATGTATAAGTCAAAGTGGCAGTTATTTACGGTTAGGAAAAACAGTTATTTTAGTTGTACCGATTAATGAATCGGTATGTTGTTTAGTATGTGTCGTTTGGATAGTATAAGTACCCATGTAAACCAAGTATGTAAACTAACGATTGTATATCAAATAAAAGTCTAGTTTGATTGATTATTGTTCTTATACGATTGTTCACAATAGAAAGATAGAAGATTAGACAACATACCGCAGCAGCCAAATTCATATGACCGTGGTCTATTCTTGCTCCATTACGTAGAACTCTTTTTGGAACAGGCTCCAATTAATTTCAATCCATTCAAAATATCTGAGAGTGTCGAATTTGTAAGTAAACTGACTCATCTTTCAACCTTATAGCATCAGTTTTAGTTACATGTCTAATTTATTTTTCTACTAAGAACATTGAGGATTTGAACCAACTATTTAATACTACGTATTGACATTTATGCAAATAAAGATACTTTTTATGGTACTTTATAATATACTTGACGTCACTCCATTTGTTCAGCATCTTGTATCGTGACTATGTGCTAGTTTTTCTGGATTATTATTCTTAAAGTTAATACGAATCACATATTTTTCAGCTAAATATGGACTGGTTTCCGCCTGCTGATGCATCCCTTAAAAGGGTGGTTATCCAGAGATTAGTATATGATCTTCTATAATTTACCGGGGTGTCGTCCCTTTTACCAAAAAAAATAGTATATGATCTTCTAGAGACACCTTCTCACGAAGCTCGTCCCATGCATGCCAATGATGATAACTTCCATATAGAAACTGCTGTAAATTTCTTTCTAGAAACGTTCAATAATAATCCTTCAAAGGTTTGTCACTTCTCATGATGATGATGAAATTGAAATTTCTTTGTTACCATCATTAACTATGACAACTGAACCATGTCCTGTGGGTCCTACTGAATCCTTAAAACCAACATTTGAACCAAGATCATTTCTTAGCATGCAATTTCCATCTTTCAACGAGGCAACATTTGATGGGTACAAAAGCTCCCTAGCGCCATCATCTGAGGTAATTCTGTTCTAGTTTTTGTCATGTGAAGTCCTAAACTACATGTGGCAAACTAGGCAGGTTGGGTAACAGGTCAAAACGGTGTACGGATCAGGTCAGTTGGGTTTACCCGAAACACCTTTTTCCATTTTTTTAAAAAAATTTCTATAAATAATTAGTGCCTTAAAAATAATTTATACTTTTGAATAACATGATTTGGAAGTTTTATGCATTGTAAATAAACTTTGGGTGGCTTTTGAGCCTTTTGATCCATTAGAGATAACCGTAACTCTAATTTGACCTGTTGATGATTGTTTTGGGTTAATTTTGACATTTTAGTCTGACATAACATGGCTTTCATTGTAAAACAGGGAAATATAGAAAACGGAGGACAATTTGTTTATAATCTGACAGAAATTGATCTTGAGCAAGACAATGGAATCACACCCGAAATCCCATATTCATCCCAGGATATCAGAAACAGTAACTTTTATGAAACATCGCCACAAACATCAATTTTCGGATGTGAAGATTCATTAGAAGTTGTGAATAGTAATAAGAAAATGAATGAAGAAGTCGACTTCATGGTGATAAGACATGAACTTGTTGGAATATGTGAATCATAAATAAACTATAAACACATAATCATCACAAGTAACACAGCGGAAAGATCTACAATAACATATAATTAATTAACATAAAAAACTAAATAGATGCGTACCTTTTCGATTCCTAGCGAGAATAAGGAATCACGTGCTCCAAGAACAATATAAACCCTAATTGGGTTTAAGGATGGATCGACTTGTGTATAGTCGAATAGGGCAAGGTAACAACAAGCTAAAGTAAGCTTGTACTCCGTTCTTGTACACACGTATTACTAGCGTCTCAATGTGAAAAGCTAGGTTCATGTATCACAAATAAAACATCACAACAACTAGGGTTTGATGTTATAATACATGATCGAACCCAAGATACATAACACACGCTAACAAGAATAAGAAGAATTAAATCTTATCCCAAGCATATACATATGCATACACGTCAATAAAACATGCACATGCATGCACAGTATATCTCAATATCCCTTTTACTGTGTTGTGATGATTGTATGTCAGTGGGTAGATAAAAGAGAAAAGGAACCGATTAATTAAAAATCGGTTTTAGGGATATTGTATACTGTCATTCGATCATTCTCAAAACAAGAGGCAAAGGTTGCTTTTATAGCAATAAAACTTGTCCTCCAAGTTTTATTCTCCACCTCCTCATGTTTCATAAAACGACACTCAACCCCTTCCTTTTATCTTTGTTTGACCATATAAATATTTGTGAAATTTAATAATTAAATATAACTTAATATATTAATTATTAAAACATTGAGACTCATACGCAATGTGTGCAATCCCGAAGTCTCGTGTTCGAAACCGGACATACGAATATTAATTTATATCCACAAACTCTAACAGCTCCCACTTGGATATTCATTAATATCGTAATGACATGGGCTAGTCTAGCTTAACAGATCCCAATGCCCCCAGATCGAACCGAGTATGGTTTTCCTGGAAAAACCATGTGATGAATTTAATCATCATACTTATCCTTTTGTTGCTAATACCGCGTTAATATAGATATGGATTTTGGTCATTCCATAATTAACAATAGTTTCTCGTTTATACTTAATTGATCAAGATTACCAAAACATCTGAACGTCTTCCAGATAGACTTTGGGCGTGGCCACGCAAACATCTTGTCAATCCTACGAGTGGCCGAGCAGTATTAAACTTCAACACAAAGTTGAAGGAACAAATCCTTTATTGACTACGAGCGTGACCCTCGAACTTTGCATCACCTCTGAAAATAGCCCTTATAACTACCTGTTATGGATAGCGTTAGACTATCTCACAGAAAATGAGCTACATCCTTGGCAGTCACCTGGTATCTCAAGTCTGAGGATAAATATTCATGATATACTTGATGACGACGATCCATAAAGTATAATCATGTGGTTGGGATAAGTCCTATATTCAATTTATCCAAATTGAATATCATGTGACATTGGTGTCTCAACCTTACAGTACATTCTACCAATCCTCACATTTGTCTTAATTCAATAATATTCCCATATTATTGATCGACAACGGACTATTTAGACTAACATAAGTTATTCACGGATTTAAACATGCAAATATAGGACACAAATATTAATAATGAGAATAAACGTTATCCGCACTTTATTTCATTAAAATAATAATTGTTTACACGTCCCTTATCCAAAATACTAACTAGATCAATGCATGATAATTCTTATTAATGAATTATGCCACAAGTCATGTTCCACATACTTGTTGACAAGGCATAAATCAACTAATGTTGATCTATCGGAATTTTGAGAATACTTATTTCATATAATGAAATTCTTGTATGTGTGCATTCATCTATCACATACTTCATAAAATGCGTGACATCCTCATGCACGAATTTATGACAATTAAACTACCAAACCTTTGTAGTTAAAGTATTCTAATTCTTTATGTATAATGCAACTATGCTCATATTGAGCATAACTAGTATACATGGTCTCCTAATAAGGATGAGCTCCCACCATGACTAGTATTGAGTGTCATCTCAATCTTACTAGCATCATTGTATCAAACAACAATATGCTCTTTTAAAGTTCCGTAAACTTTAACATTCATCGTGTAATGTTTTGATATCTACAAATCCTTCAAGATTTGTCCACTATATCAATTAAGCAATAATATGCCATATGGTTCATATTTAGAATTTTGGAGCAAATCCAGGCTGAGGATGTAAATTCTAAACCATATCCATTACACTTAGCTATCTAATAATTTCCAATTAGATACTAATGTTGTCAATCATCTTTTATTCAAGCATGATACAACAGGCAACATGATATACATGAAAAATCCTTGTGTCAAACTTAGATTTTGTTCATGTCATATTTTTCCAAAGATATGTTTCTATCTAGCCATGCTAATAGATCATCATGTTATTTTAGAATCAATTATTATTACCGCTTATGCTTATAATCAAATAAACATATATTCCAAGGTTTTATTTTCTAAATTTCCATGTGAAGTTTCATTCTAAACTAAGACTTAACATTATAAATGTTAATGGAATGTTACTTCCTATATGTTATGCAACATATATGAAATAAGAAAATAAATATACCACTCCCACTAGCTTTCAGGAATATTAAGAAATATCTTATTTTAATTATAAATCAAAACTCGATTTAATAACTAAAAATAAGTATACCTTCTAGATGCATGCATTAATCCATTTATAAATGATTTGCATTTTGTATACTGCTAAAGATTATTTGAATTCAAAACTCATTTCAATTACTTTCCGTCCTCGCACAAGTAATTATCCAAGAAGGAGTTTTGACATTCCATTATTAATTTCATATAAATGAAACTAATAATGACAATCATAATATTTATATATTTAATGTGCTTAGAAAGAATTTCAATCACATTTAATTGCTTAATTGTGATTGATAATCTTTTCACATATTAAATACGTACACAAATTTGTCCATTATGATTTCTACACAAGAATTTTAAATCTCTAGGATTTTTATTTCCATTGTAGAAATTCATTTCCTTTCTATAGTGTAACTATAGAGTTCAAGATTAACTACGTTACCAACTAGTTATCTTTTTGGACTGCATCTAATTATTCATAGTATGAGTAATTTGCCAAATAAACATTTTCAATTTATTAACAGGCATACCACGATCCTGTAACTCATAACCCTCAACATATTCTACAAATATTTGAGATATCCTTGCGGATCTATGAATGAGAATTCCATCATCTTGAGATTTAATACTAACATGTTAAATCCTCATTATGATTTTTCTAGCGTATTTAGAAGATTATGTATCTTGTAATTATTATCTTTTGAAGATAAAACTCCCACTCTCCTTTTGCAATTTATGGATTACCTATAAATGCTTAGCAATTAGGGCAACACAAACTTGTTCTCTTTTGGGACTTTTACAAATACATATTGACAGTTCCTAACATTAATTTGTTAATAACCTACTCAAAAGTAGTTTAACAAATTCTGAACTTCAATTTTAAGACTTAATGTGATTCAACACATTCCATAATCAAATGGTGTCTTATTAATCTTCTAGGTTAGAGTCTAATTGAGTATTTTCAATCCATACTCAATTTCTAACCTTGATATCTTTTAGGAAGATTAGAAGATATAATTATCTTTAATCAAACAATTTTTTCAAGAGTTTGATTTTCCTAACTGAACATACCACAAATACTATGTATTTCATTAGGATTAATATTGTAAGTTAATCTTACAATATGTAAGATAAATATATTTCAGTTTTGGCTTACTTATTTACCAACTAAATCACTTTAATGGTACAATAGATTTTCCAAGCCAATTGCATAATTTATAACATAAGTGTCTTATTGTCCAAGCCACTTAATGTCTATGTCTTACCAAAAAGACATAAACTGTTATAATCCCAATGTACATTACAAATCATTGATCAACTCAATGACTTCTTGTATATGTCTTAATTAAAAAAACATATCAAGTTAACGTATTACTTTATTTATAAGTCTTATAGCAATAAAAAACTTCATATTTATATCTTACAATATAAACATGTTTAACTAAAGTGATTATGAACACCACAACTTGGTTTCAATAGTATTTCAAGTTAATTTATTACTTCATATATTTATGTCATTACAAGAATACATAAACATTTAAAATTTTTTGAAGTAATATGAGATTACTTCATTTATTTATGTCATTGCCAACAATAAATAAATATTTGTGGAAAACTAAAAGGGGGGGGGGGGTTGAATAGTTTTATGTCTTTTTAATTTTATTATGAAAACCTTTGTTTATTTTTAAAACACTTAGATTCAAGTTTGTATGAAGAATAAAACTTGAACCTTATTATTAGTTATATATGTATTCTTTTAAATTGATTGTAAAAGTTTTGGTTTCTTGAATGGATTTTCAAATTGATCTTTATGTGAAGTCGACCTCTAATTAATACTAGCAATTATATAAGCCTATGTGTATGAAAGTAATGACGATGCAAGTAAAGAAATAAATAAGGTATGGAAAGATCTAACCGAGACACGAGAGATTTATAGTGGTTCGGCTACAAGGACACTTCCTTGCCCTACTCCACTCCCCGAGCACACCTTGCTCGAGAGTTTTCTTCACAACTTCAATAAGCTCCCTTATGGCGGAGAAAACCGTACACAACTTTGGCTTACACGGGTTTAACGACACAAAGCTAGATGTCGAGTTCTAATCGTAGCTAGAACCAATCTCACAACTTAAACACGACTTAATCACACCTTCTTCTTCACGACTACTTCACGACTTCTTCACGACTTCTTCACAACTTCTTCACGACTTCTTCACGACTTCAACACAACTGCTACACGACCTCTATGCTGCGGCTTCACGACTCCAACACTAGGACTTCACGACTAGGACTTCATGGCTTCAACACGACCGCTACACAACCTCTATGCTACGGCTTCACGACTTCAACACTAGAACTTCACAACTAGGACTTCATGGCTTCAATACGACCGCTACACAACCTCTATGCTACGGCTTCACGACTTCAACACTAGGACTTCACGACTAGGACTTCATGGCTTCAATACGACCGCTACACAACCTCTATGCTACGGCTTCACGACTTCAACACTAGGACTTCACGACTAGGACTTCATGGCTTCAACACAACCGCTACACAGCTTCTATGCTACGGCTTCACGACTTCTACACCATGTGTTCACGACTTCTACAAAACGGCTTCACGACTTCTACACTTTGACCTCACATCTTCTATACCACAACTACTTATACAACATCTTCACTACTTACACACAACACTAATCTACAACACACACCTTACATACAAATGAATGAATGATTTACAAACTTTGTTGAACACACAACTTAAGTAACAAGATGATACTAAGTTGTAATACTTCTAATCTTGATTGATAGAAGTATTCTTCTTTTGCACTTGGATGGTGGAAGCTTGGATCACTTGGAAACCAATGCTTAAGATTACATGATCAAAGGTTTTTCTAAGATATGAAATGAGATCTACAACAGAAAGTTTTAGTGCAAAAGGTTGAGTAAAAATCCAGGAGAAGGCTGGTATTTATAGGAGAAAAACTGGACAGCTGGAGGCCTACTGGAGCGGGGGCGGTCCCCTTAAATAGGGGGCGGTCCCCTTAATTATTAAGGGGGCCGCCTAGCAAAATTAAGGGGGCCGCCCCTACTGAACGTTGGCCAATTTTGTCCTTTTGTGGGGAAGGTTTTTCTGGAACATTTTAACTGATTTTGGTTAAAAATTTGAATTCATATTTTTTATAAAAGATTAAACATTTTTATTTAATACCAAAAATGTTTTTCAAAAATATATAAAATGTTTTTGATGTTTTATAAAAAATCTAGTTATTAAGAAAATGTTCCTTTGATCATATAATGCATTAAGCATTAGTTCATTCATACCTTAAGTGATTTTAGTTGTAGAAGTGAATATTTACAACTAAGTACTTGTTTAATTTATAAGTTTATGTTTTAATGAGTTTACATTTTGTGATCATCAAAACATAGAGATATGAATAAATATTGATAATGTTTTTAGGCATTTATTTATGTCAACAATCTCCCCCTTTTTGATGATTACAAAACCTAAACTCATTAAATCAAAAAATTATTTTTGGACAAGTATTTAGTGAGTTTATATTCACTTCTCCCCCTTTTTGTAGCATCAAAAAGGTTGAGCCGACAAGTTTTAGAGACAAAATTTGTCGGAACGAGAACTCCCCCTTGATGTGTGCTCCCCCTCGTTTGAGGGCACCAAGGAATTGATATATGGAATTGATACGTGGTTTTGCAACCTTACAACAGGTTTTACCTCTCGAGGGATCTCAAGAGGCTTACAACCCCACCAGGCAGTGTACCTGACCGATGTAGTATAGTGTAGTGGTAAGTACGGGGGATTGATCGTTCTCCACAGGGAATAGTGTTCGTTAGGTATGAAAAACTACTCTAATAGGTCTAAGGGTGAGAGAAGATTCTTTTTATGTTTTTATATTTTTTTATGAAAGCAAGTAAAATCTCGGGTTTGAAAGAGTGGGCGGAATTAGTTGCTAGTCAACTAACCCAAATAACTACGAATGCAAATAAAATAAAATAACAGAAAATGAAAAGGTGGTAAAACTTATGTGGAGAGAAATGTGTTTACTTAGATTTCCTTACTCCCTAACTATCTTTTACCGGTTGATTAGTGTGTATTAATTGCATGGATGACGGGTGTATTCCTTAATACCAATCGTGGGGTGGCGTACGTACTTCCCCAACTCTACAAGCTCCTACTTCACTCCTATGTCGAGCCGGCTAGGAAGCTCCTAACATGGGATCACTAGAATTCGCTTGTGCATTAAATACAACCATAAAAACCTTTAGTACGCATTGGTTCATGTTTCTTAAGACGTTCAAGCAAGTTACCGAATAGGAAGTTAGCCAGTTTTCTTAAGCCTAACATAGATGAACAATCATCCAATACAACTAATAACACACTAATAACCAATAATCAATAGCTAGGTTTCATTAGATCTAAGCAAACACAAGATAAATCTAGCCTAACATGTTAAACAAAAGACAAGAACAAGATAGAATCAAACAACACATAGACATATTGAATGATTAATTGATAACTTATCTTCAATGTAACATGGAATATCTCAAGGCAAAAAGCCTTGAAAAAGCTGCTAAAATCGTCTTAGGGTTTCCACACACAAAGTTCCCCAATAAGTTTCACACTAATGACAAAAAATTGCAAAACTATATATAGACTTTCAGATCTGACGGCGTCACGTTATGGAGTGTGACGCCGTCACCTCGCCGCTTTTAGGGTTCCCGGATGGCCTTCTTGACGCCGTCCCTCTTTAGCTCTCCAAAATCCGTTCTGGCTTATCAAGGATTGACGCCGTCAGACTTAGGGGTGACGCCATCCCTCTTTAAATTAAGCCGTGATGACCTTGATCACATTAAAGCGTGACGCCGTCAGAATTCCATGCAAATTTCTCTGGCTTATCATGAGTAATTTTCACATCCACCTTTTTTGCCAAGCCATGACGCCGTCCAGAACAAATCCTGACGCCGTCAAAGGTAATTTCCAGCACAATTTTGAGACTTTGTCGTTTTCTTCACTTTTATGCTCCAAAAACGTCCAAAATGCTTCCTTTTCCAGATTTCTCCTCAAAAGTACCTAAAATGACAAAAGGAGCGATTTAGGGCAATATTTGATCAAATAAATACGATTTAGGGCTTAAATGACCCCTTAAAAGCGGTACACTTTTCGCTTCATCAGGAATACTTGCAAGAAAAATATTAGAAGCACAAGCATATATATAGCAAAAATAAGCATTCATATAAAAACTTTCATTAAAAATGTTGTGTATAAATACACAACCATCCAAGATTATATTCAATCCTACATTAGCTAGTAAGTAATGCAATCTACATAATCATTCTAGGAGTACATGATCTTCCATGGGGCTTGCATACAAAATGGTTTGAAAAATTATTTTTGATTAAGCATTGCATATGCTTAATTTGGTGAGAATGAAGGTGGTGGTGGTGTAGTGGGTGAAAATGATGGAGGTTGGTTGTTAAGCATGTGTTCAAGGGATGAAAACATGTAGTGTATCTCATCTCTTAGACCAAAGATGATGGTTTGGTTGTGGATGTGGTGGTATTGGTGATGTTGAGAAATGAGCATCAAGAGGTGTTATTGGTGATATGGAAATGACAAGTTGGGTGAATGGAGGTTCTTGAGTAGGAGGTGGAGTTGATGCTCTTGATGGTGGTGATGAAAGGTGTGAGTTGATGTAGTTATTGATGGATGAAAGGGTGTTTTTGATGGTGCATTTGGTGCACTTGGGGATTAACATTGAGGTGGTGGTGATGGAATTTTGGTGTCTTAGAGATGATTTTGGTGATAGCATGGTGAATGAAAATGGGTGTTTGATGGAGGTGATGGTTGATTTAGGTAAGGTTTGGGCTAGATAAAAGGGGTCGCAAGATGCAAAAGAAAACAGTAAATTTTACTGCCCAGATGGCCGGTCCCCTTAATTGTAGGCCGGCCCCCTTAAAATTAAGGGGACCGCCTAGGGAATTAAGGGGGACGCCTATCTGGTGTTTTCCCAGGCGACCAAATTTGAAAATTTTCCAGAAAAGGGTCATTTTTAGGGTGTTTTTGCAGCAAGCTCCATTTGAATCATGTACATCAAGAATGATTAAATAGTGGCATAAACATGTTAAATACGCATGCATACATTTAAAACATATTATGGAATAAGCATGTTATTAATTATCAAGCATGTATATATATATCATGATATCAAGTATACAAGCAATAAGCATAACAATCATATATTAAAGACAAGAAATAAAGCATTCATTAGTTGAAAATAATTATGTTAAAAACATAATTATTGATACAACACATATTTTGCTTATAGCATACAATAAGTAGAAAATTTTAAATTGCCTAAGAGATCCATTTGACTTGCTTGAGACATGAAAAGCTTGAATTATTTTGGATGGATGATGGTAAAGAGGGGGTAAAAAAATTTGGATTAATGGGGTTGTAAGTTTGGGTGTATGGATGTTGGAGAGAGTGTTGATGGAGGAATTGGAGGTGGAGAGCTTGGACTTGACCATGTTGAATGAGGGTTTTGATGTTGTTCAAGTGGTGGTGTTGGATTAGATCTAGTGAGAAGATACTCAATCCAAGTGAGACGCTCATTTAAGGCGATGGTTTGATTTTGGAGAAAGATGCAACAAGGACAATTGTTGACATGTTTCTCAATTTGACTCAAGTGATGTGGTGATGATGGTAATGATGGTGAGATGGATGGTGATGATGGTAATGATGGTTTGATTTTGAAGAAAGATGCAACAAGGACAATTGTTGACATGTTTCTCAATTTGACTCAAGTGATGTGGTGATGATGGTAATGATGGTGATATGGATGGTGATGGGTTTAAGTTGCTTTGAGCAAGGTGCAAAGCAAGGAGAGCATTAAGCTCATAGGCTTCCTTGAGTTCTTCAATGAACTTCAAGTGTTGAGTGGAAGGTGATGATGATGAAGAGTGGTTGTTATTTGGTGGAAGTGGTGGTGACACTTTTGGTGGTGGAGACATTTGTGAACTTGGGTAATTATGAGTGAATGAAGGTGGACATATGGATGATTGGTTATGTGTGTGAAAGGGTTCATTAGGATGAGGTTTAGGTGTTGGTTGAGTTTGAATAACATCATTTGTTGGGTTATGGCAAATGTCAAGCTTCCTCCTCCAAATGGGTATTTATGGTGTAGTGATGATGTGATTGTGGAAGGTAAATTTTGGAGGGTGGTTTGTGACAAAATGTGTTTGTGAATTTTGGGAGGTATAGGATAAAATGGGCTTAAAAATAGAAAAAGGGAGCAGCACCTTCGACCATCAGATGGCCGGTCCCCTTAATTAAGGGGCCGGTCCCCTTAAATATTAAGGGGGCCACCTAATGAATTAAGGGGGCCGCCCATCTGCTGATTTCTAGGTTACTGGAAATGGGTTTTTGGCAGAAAATTGTTGAAAGGGTTGTGTTTTTTTTTGGTTTAGTTTCAAGCAAGTCCAACTTCTTTTGAGGCAATTTAGGATTTAATAACTTATGTATGCTAAGCATATTCATTAGACATTATTATCTAGCATGCAAACAACTCATTTAGCATGTAACATATATATGTTAGACAAGAAAACACTACATAGCACCAAGTAATTCATAGTATCATACTTAGGAAGATTAAAAGGCTAGTTAATTAATCCTATTGATTATCTATGTTCAAGGGAATGTGGAGTTGTGATAGCATGGACTTCTAGACTTGTACCAAGTGAGATCTTTAATAAGTAAACCATGATTTTTCATTTTTGATTTAGTTCACTTATAAGTGTCATATACACAAGTATATATGACATATATGAGATCACCAAGCATGATTTAAAGAAATGTTTTTGGCATTATTCAACAATGCTTGAAAGTAGGTTTTATGTGGATGTGAAAAATATTTTAATTAAATAGTTTTGGTTTTATTTCAAAATGTTTTTATGAGGAAAGAAAACATATTTTTCCAATCTTTGGTTTTGATAAACACGTAATTATGGACACAAGTTTGGAAGAAAGGTAGGATGGTGAAACATGTAAAATAGAAATGTGTCATAATCTTCTGAAAAATAATTTTTTCAAAATGTGAAGTTTTTGCAAATTTAAAAATAAGTCCCATTAATTATAAGTTTAAAAAATAATGGTTTATAAAAGATCTCATGCTCAAGTCTATTGTCACATGCTACCTCTTTCTACATATCCTATGACATTTACGCATGTATTATGACTAAATACAAAAATACATCATGTCAGAGTAGTTAGAGAAAAACAAAAGCTATTATAATGACAATGCATTCAACTAAACAAATAATTACGAAGGCATGCAGTCAAATCACATAGGAGCAAGTAAACATCTAGAAATTTTATATATGCAGGATGACATACATCTAGGAATGAAAAGCTTTAGTGAAAAGCAAAGTTCATAACAGTAAACTATCGTTAGGTATATTTAGGAAGAATAATGTATTCAAGTTGGAGAATGAGTATGAGACTATTACTAGTGGTGCTCAATTCAGGCTAAACACGACCATTTTTACGGGTTACACACACCCAACTTCTCACATAGAAGCAATTCAACCGTTAGGTCAAATTGAGTTTCTAGTCAATAGATTCTCCAGTAGTCATTCTCTTTTTAGAAGAAATTAAGTTTCTAAATTTACCTATCGAAGAGTACCAAATATGAAGATTGCTTGGTTTACTAATACTTAGGGGGGCTAACTAAAGGGTTTCTAGTTCATTAAGCCACAGAACGAATATAACTAAAGTGTAAAGGCAAAGCAACCTATCAGACTAAGCGTATCCTAAGGCATTAATAAGATTATATGCATGAAGTAATTACTTATGAAATTTAAAAAGAGAACTTACCTCACGTCCTAGCTTTTCTTCGTAATGTCTCAGATGATGATCGAAGTGTGAATGATAGGTGAGTCGGATGATGATCTTCTCCTTCGTCTGTGTCACTCCATGATCTTGGATTGAGTTCACTTTTGAGTTGATTCATGTAGTCTTCGTCGCTAACACCTTCATTAACAACATTTGAACAAGTAGCACATGTATCTATTTTATCTAAATGTTTATCTGTTAAATTTTCTAAGATAACTAATTCATGTACAAGATCAAAATCCTCATCTTTGGCTTGACATTTTTCTTGATGAAAGTTTAAGAAATTTTTTTTTTTTAAATATCATTTGCCGTTTTACAGAAGAATATTCTTTCATATTCAACTTTTGGCAAGGTTTTATAAATAATTATTTTAGCTTTATTATTTATTTCATTCTTTGTTTTCAAATAATCAATTTGACTTTCAAAATCCGTTTTTGTTTGATTTTCAAAATAAGTTTTTGTTTGACTTTCAAAATATGTTTTTGTTTAACTTTCAAAATATGTTTTTGTTTGACTTTCAAAATCACCAATCGAAATGACATGCCAAAGATCTAGATCAATTGATTTCACATAAGTTTCAAATTTAATTTTCCATTCAAGAAAAGTATAGTTTTCAAATAGTGGTGGTTTTAGCAAAAATTCCCCTTCTAGATATTTTTCGAATTCCATAGATCGATTCAAGTTTTAAAATACAGTATATTTTAAAGATCTTGATTGACGTGGCTCCTGATACCAATTGTGGAAAACTAGAAGGGGGGGTTGAATAGTTTTATGTCTTTTTAATTTTATTATGAAAACCTTTGTTTATTTTTAAAAGACTTAGATTCAAGTTTGTATGAAGAATAAAACTTGAACCTTATTATTAGTTATATATGTATTCTTTTAAATTGATTGTAAAAGTTTTGGTTTCTTGAATGGATTTTCAAATTGATCTTTATGTGAAGTCGACCTCTAATTAATACTAGCAATTATATAAGCCTATGTGTATGAAAGTAATGACGATGCAAGTAAAGAAATAAATAAGGTATGGAAAGATCTAACCGAGACACGAGAGATTTATAGTGGTTCGGCTACAAGGATACCTTCCTTGCCCTACTCCACTCCCCGAGCACACCTTGCTCGAGAGTTTTCTTCACAACTTCAATAAGCTCCCTTATGGCGGAGAAAACCGTACACAACTTTGGCTTACACGGGTTTAACGACATAAAGCTAGATGTCGAGTTCTAATCGTAGCTAGAACCAATCTCACAACTTAAACACGACTTAATCACACCTTCTTCTTCACGACTACTTCACGACTTCTTCACGACTTCTTCACGACTTCAACACAACTGCTACACGACCTCTATGCTGCGGCTTCACGACTTCAACACTAGGACTTCACGACTAGGACTTCATGGCTTCAACACGACCGCTACACAACTTCTATGCTACGGCTTCACGACTTCAACACTAGGACTTCACGACTAGGACTTCATGGCTTCAACACGACCGCTACACAACCTCTATGCTACGGCTTCACGACTTCAACACTAGGACTTCACGACTAGGACTTCATGGCTTCAATACGACCGCTACACAACCTCTATGCTACGGCTTCACGACTTCAACACTAGGACTTCACGACTAGGACTTCATGGCTTCAACACAACCGCTACACAGCTTCTATGCTACGGCTTCACGACTTCTACACCATGTGTTCACGACTTCTACACAACAGCTTCACGACTTCTACACTTTGACCTCACATCTTCTATACCACAACTACTTATACAACATCTTCACTACTTACACACAACACTAATCTACAACACACACCTTACATACAAATGAATGAATGATTTACAAACTTTGTTGAACACACAACTTAAGTAACAAGATGATACTAAGTTGTAATACTTCTAATCTTGATTGATAGAAGTATTCTTCTTTTGCACTTGGATGGTGGAAGCTTGGATCACTTGGAAACCAATGCTTAAGATTACATGATCAAAGGTTTTTCTAAGATATGAAATGAGATCTACAACAGAAAGTTTTAGTGCAAAAGGTTGAGTAAAAATCCAGGAGAAGGCTGGTATTTATAGGAGAAAAACTGGACAGCTGGAGGCCTACTGGAGCGGGGGCGGTCCCCTTAAATAGGGGGCGGTCCCCTTAATTATTAAGGGGGCCGCCCCTACTGAACGTTGGCCAATTTTGTCCTTTTGTGGGGAAGGTTTTTCTGGAACATTTTAACTGATTTTGGTTAAAAATTTGAATTCATATTTTTATAAAAGATTAAACATTTTTATTTAATACCAAAAATGTTTTTCAAAAATATATAAAATGTTTTTGATGTTTTATAAAAAATCTAGTTATTAAGAAAATGTTCCTTTGATCATATAATGCATTAAGCATTAGTTCATTCATACCTTAAGTGATTTTAGTTGTAGAAGTGAATATTTACAACTAAGTACTTGTTTAATTTATAAGTTTATGTTTTAATGAGTTTACATTTTGTGATCATCAAAACATAGAGATATGAATAAATATTGATAATGTTTTTAGGCATTTATTTATGTCAACAATATTTACATTTGAAGTAGTCTTATTATCATGTTGACACTTGTTCTAATAATTATCTAATTTTTAGAAACTTGTAAATTAACATAGTTTCATTATTTCAGCCGAGGCTGCAATGATGAAAGTATGTAATTTACCTTGTCATTAATATCTAGTAATGAAAGTAGATATTAACTCCAAGTGTTCTATAAATTAAAATGTGTATAAAACACATTAGAACATTGATCTCTTACCTTACAGTCAAGAGAACCCTATAAATCATATTCCTTTATATTGTTGCTTGCACACAATACAGATTTCTCCCACTTGTGCATGGAACAACATCACGTATCAGATAAACAACACGTCAACAGTTTGCTTATTTGATCAATATGATAGTGTCATAGATATAAGTAGATATAGAATCACCTCGTCTAGTAAGGAAACGTACACGACTATCCTTAATACCACAAGTGTCTATAATTGGAAAGTAATCATCTCAAGAGATTCTAGAGATGATCTTGGTTGCTATCATGACTTGCAGCTCCCACTGAATTTAAGATCACTACATGAACTTATTATTCAGTAATTACAACACAATGCTCCCACTGGGTTTGACAACATTGTAAGTGTTGCATCACCAGTAAAAGCAAATAGCGTGCTTTTTACTTTCCTACACCTTTGATGAATCCCTTACGTAACGATACTAAGGTACTTCAAATAATGTATTCTACTTTGTGAATGATGGAATATCCATCAATGCAATTAACTTGAAAGAATTGGGTATGCAATTTCTTCCTTAATTAGGTCTACCATCCCCATCATGGTATGTAGCACCTTTAAATGGTTAAAGCATAATAACTAGATCAAACATTCTAGTTTGCCTTTTACCACTTTTGGGGTAATTAGTCTAGTTTCTAATTTAATAACTCCTAATCATGCAATTTCTATAGAAATTCGCCATGAGTTATTTCTTAGAATTTAGACAATTCTAATTATCCTATTATACATTTCTCACTCATGAAAAGGAATAGGATTAAGTCTCACTCTTCACACGGAAAGTGTACTCGGTTTATTCTTTTCAGCAAAAATTGACTCTATCCAAAACCCCTATGGGTGTAGATCAATTTACTACTAAAAGAATATCCCATGTTTACAGTTTTAACGTTGCATTAAATATATTAAAAGAATTTTCAAAATTCAATTTAGTATTTTTGATAATAACTTTTCAGGAAAATTAAACACCCACGGTAAATAAAATTTCACCATTTAATTTCATTGAAAATTAGGATCCAAATTGACGTCGTTTCATCACATCAGCTTTGGCTGCTAGCAATGACAGTACTCAATAAGGTAGAGCTACACTCAATTGCCAATGTACAATTGCAATTCCTAGAATCATGGGACTTACATTATATTGCCAACATCAGTTGCAAAATGTAAACATGTTTCATCCCCAAATCTTTATGCCTTGACGCCGTTCCATCACATTCAGCTTTGGCTGCTAGTGATGAAAGTGCTCAATTAAGTTAACCAACTTAAGAAACTGTAAATTGACGTCGTTTCATTACATTCAGCTTTGGCTGCTAGCAATGAAAGTACTCAATTTTACCCTTAGACAACCACCCTTTGAACATCACATTCAGCTTTGGCTGCTAGTGATGTAGGATGAAACCTTAGGTGTTCCTTTTTGTAGTTGGGTGGCATATTGCTTAAATTTAAGGGTATTTAAATTTTGATGTGTGAAATCAAAAAATATGTACAAAGATGTCATGCATTCATCTTTGTATCATATATTTTCAAAACATAGTTTACTCATTCGTAAACTCAAATCATCAAAGTTTTTAATTGAGGCGTTGAGAAACTTACAACATTGCCTTAAGATGCTTCGTACTTTTTCATGGTGTACTTGGTAAGTCTATTATTGACGCACAGGCGAGCGGAGGGGCAAACGTCCGCCGAAGCTAATTAAAAACGCACCCCTTTCGGATGACAATTTAATGTCAAGCCTCCTTATACCCACTTTTTAGTTTGTCAATAATAGGTCCGCCGCTTCGACCACTTTTGTACAGTCACATCAATCAACTAAAACTTATGATTTTCTTGCTTAAAACTATTTATGTAGTAAATTATTAATTGCTAGTCTCGCCTGGGAGCAAATTACCGTGCGAAGCGAACCACTGTCGGCATATAAGACTTGGCAATTAAATGGTTTACTACAAAGGTTTCATAGTTATTAGGTCCATTTATTTTTATTTGAAAAATTACCCTCTTTGTTGTTACAATCCATCATAATTAAACACACAAAGAACAAGTAATTTAAAAAATAAATAAACACATAATAACACATATATGATCATCAACGATATCATATAGCCACATGCAAACCTTTTTGATAAATCCTATTAATTATCTATGTGAATTTTCATGTATCTAATCAATAAAACTCCCATTGGTTTTCGAGCTCATTGTGCCCAATGGACCACAGACGCCAAATAGCTTGGCCGCGTAAGTTTTAATTAACTAGATACCACATTGCACATAACAGATTTTAATTAATATGTTAGGGTCTTCCCTAACTTAAGATCTATCTTAAAATCATGTGGCAATTAAATAACAAATCACTCCATGACAAAATATGCAAGATTTTGTCATGGATCCCATATAGCACTTAAAATCATGTTACACATATTTACAAGCCTATATAGTACGCAATCTAATTAATTAATTAATGACATCACATAAGGTATTCATTAATTAATCCCTAAAAATTGCATGTATCTAATTAAAGATTCAATTTTTTAAGGTTTTATGTAATCAATTACATGTTAAAAACGCGGCTCATGATGCCACTGTTGGAATATGTGAATCATAAATAAACTATAAACACATAATCATCACAAGTAACGCAGCGGAAAGATCTACAATAACATATAATTAATTAACATAAAAAACTAAATAGATGCGTACCTTTTCAATTCCTAGCGAGAACAAGGAATCACGTGCTCCAAGAACAATATAAACCCTAATTGGGTTTAAGGATGGATCGACTTGTGTATAGTCGAATAGGGCAAGGTAACAACAAGCTAAAGTAAGCTTGTACTCCGTTCTTGTACACACGTATTACTAGCGTCTCAATGTGAAAAGCTAGGTTCATGTATCACAAATAAAACATCACAACAACTAGGGTTTGATGTTATAATACATGATCGAACCCAAGATACATAACACACGTCAACAAGAATATGAAGAATTAAATCTTATCCCAAGCATATACATATGCATACATGTCAATAAGACATGCACATGCATGCATAGTATATCTCAATATCCCTTTTACTGTGTTGTGATGATTGTACGTCAGTGGGTAGATAAAAGAGAAAAGGAACCGATTAATTAAAAATCGGTTTTAGGGATATTGTATACTGTCATTCGATCATTCTCAAAACAAGAGGCAAAGGTTGCTTTTATAGCAATAAAACTTGTCCTCCAAGTTTTATTCTCCACCTCCTCATGTTTCATAAAACGACACTCAACCCCTTCCTTTTATCTTTGTTTGACCATATAAATATTTGTGAAATTTAATAATTAAATATAACTTAATATATTAATTATTAAAACATTGAGACTCATACGCAATGTGTGCAATCCCAAAGTCTCGTGTTCGAAACCGGACATACGAATATTAATTTATATCCACAAACTCTAACAGAACCAAGATCACCATTGATGGAGCATGTGGAAATACCTCGCAATAACGATAATGGTAACGGTTATGCTTATAATCTTACGTTATCTTCTCATTTTTCCGAAATGCAAGCAAATGGGTCCACTGGCTCCGTTGAGTCCTCGGGCTTGGAATCAGATGTGCAGCATCCTACCAAAAAGATGCGAACGACAGAACCACCTCTTGAAGATGGGTCTCTGTTTAGCTGAATATAGTGTTGATAGGTTTTTGTTGGAAATTGGAAGATATTTAGCGGTTAGAATGAAGCACCCCCCACACGGATACTGTCGGTTATTCATATTTTGCATTTTGGTGTTTGTTTTTGAATGGTCCAGTTATGGGGGATATGATAAATAATACTAGTAGTGTTTAATCCTTTGAACTACTCTACTTGCTTTTAGCTTTAAGGTCACTTGCCTGACTTTTTAACCCTTTAACTTGATAGCTTGTAGTTTCGAAAATATTCCAGTTTTTGTTCAAACATGGCACTTGTGGAAGGTCAGGTATGCTTAGAATTCAAAGATCTATTTTCAACAGAGTGATCTAACTTCGACCGCTCTGATAGTGAATGATGAACTACCAATGTTGGATTTGAGCATGTGGACATTGATAATCTGACCTTCTATTATTTTATTTCTATTCCAAAATCTTCAAAGGTGAAAGATTAAAGGTTAGAAGAGGATCTGAAGTAAGCTGAAATCTACCCTCTAGTGGGCAACTCAGAATTCCTCGTAGAGAAGATTAAGCGCGGTATACGTGTGTTGTATACTTATATATCTACAAACGAAGAGCATAGTAAAATTGTGTAGTAATGAAAAAGGATTTTACGAGTGAGATTAGTAGAGTGATTGTTTAGAGACACACGATGATAGAGTAAATTACATAAATGGTCACTATGGTTTGTCAATTTTTTCACATTTAGTCATTGAACTTTTTTTTTGACATACATGGTCACTGAAGTTTCAAATCGTTACAGATCCAGTCACTAAGGTTTCAATTTCGTTACATAAATAGTCACTATTGTTTGTCCAAAAATTACATAAATGGTCACTAAGGTTGACTAAATCTGTAACGATTTGAAACTTCAGTGACCATGTATGTCAAAAAAAAGTTTAGTGGCTAAATGTGAAAAAATGGACAAACCATAGTGACCATTTATGTAATTTACTCCGATAATAACAATATAAAACTCATCATAACTCTTGGTGTAATGTTCATATCCGATGACGAGGTCTAACTAGGACGGTCTGCACCAATCGTCTATAGATTGAGCCATTTGGTGAGCCGCATAAATCAGATTAACTATACATTTTACCACAATATGCCTTTTTTTTTACTTCATTACACAAGATTTTCTTGACATTTTAGCCAATCTACGAAGGATATTCAACTCCAATTGCATTGCCTATCTTTTATATGCAAACTAGTATGTCTCTAAGAAAACTTTTTATATGTGGTTACTTTTGTGAAACTTCCACCTCGACGGCCCCGGAGACTGTCCACAGCTGTGGTTTCAACTACAAGCGGAGGAAATGGTATTGATATATTTGACGAGGGTTTTTGCTCATTAAATATAATGTCCACAACCGTGGTTTCAACTGCATGATTTCATAGACGAAAATGAACAAGAAGGTGAGAGTGGTGAGATAAAATATTAAAAACTCAGTAGTAAAGCACATACAGATCATTTCACACTACATTTAAGTTCACACATAATTAGTTTACCTATGTCACAATAAACATTCTACAATATTATCATAAGTTGGTTCGAAGGAAGTACAAAAAACAAATTAGCTATACACGTTATAAATAAAAATAGTAAAACGATCAAACAATGCAAGATAGGCAGCTTCTACGGAGAGCAATAAGCAAGTTTGAACACACATCGAGACCATTCACCAACTAAACTTAACGAAGAACTTGTTAGCGTTTCCCATTCTCCTTCAAGACCATTTCTTATCTCACAACAATTGAGGTCAGGCCAATTTCCAAATTTGTTTTCCATCACCCCCATATCAATTAGCTTCAAGAAGTAATCAGCAGCTTTGAGCCCCTCATCTGAAGATGTGCCTCTATGTACAGGGGTTGGCAAATAGAAAACAATGCATTAAAGAGGAGTACCGAGTAGTTAATAAACGAGCCTAGCTCGTTTAGGCCTATACTTGACTTCATTCGGATCGTTAACACCATGTCTAGATCCACCACTGCCGTTTATGCCAGAGTGCCACCTTAAAAACCAAGAAACTACTTTAGCTTATATGGAATTGCGCCATTAGTATGAAATTAAAATGCAATCGACAATAGATAATCTTTGAAAACATGTACAATAGTTGCATTTTATCCATGGACCGTCTACTATATTTTTGAAACTTTAACATCTTTAACACAATAAGGGACCAAAAGTGTAACAAGTTTTATAATGGATACCGTTTATGTAAATTTTGTTATTTAGAGACCAAAAATGTAATTTGGTATAAACTATAAGGACCACCGTGTAATTTAATTTCTTTTTTCTTTCTACAAAGCTACTACTGTAGTATTATTTTGTTCCAATAATTTTTGTTGGCCAATATCAAATTCAATATTAAAATAAGAGAAAAATGAATTTAGAAAACAACGAAAGTGTGTTATTTACTCACCGACGGTGACAGGTTGTATTCTTTATCTCCAAAGACGAAGCTTGGGAGATGCAGCGATATCTTCAGGTAGCTTCTCAAGAAGAGCACAACCACGAAGGTTGAGATACGTCAGATGTTTTAACATACAGATGCTATTTGGAAGATGTTTAATCTTTGTAGCCGACAAATCCAGTCTCACCAGAGATTCTAACAGGCCAATGTCCTCAGGCAACTTCCCAAGACAAGAACAGTCTCTAACATCGAGCGACTTCAGACGTTTTAGCATGCAGATGCTATCTGGAAGATATTCAATCTTCTTACTCCACACATATAGCTGTTCTAAAGAAGAGCACAACCACGAAGGTTGAGATCCGTCAGATGTTTTAACATAAAGATGCTATTTGGAAGATGTTTAATCTTTGTAGCCGACAAATCCAGTCTCTCCAGCGATTCTAACTGGCCAATGTCCTCAGGCAACTTCCCAAGACAAGAACAGCCACTAACATCGAGCGACTTCAGACGTTTTAGCATACAGATGCTATCTGGAAGATATTCAATCTTCTTACTCCACACATATAGCGCTTCTAAACATTCTAATTTTCCAAGATCCTCTGGTAGCTTCTCAAGAAGAGCACAATCCCAAAGGTAGAGAAACTTCAGATGTTTTAACTCACAAATGCTATCAGGAAGATGTTTAATCTTTGTAGCCGACAAATTCAGTCTCTCCAGAGATTCTAACTGGCCAATGTCCTCAGGTAACTTCTCAAGAAGATCCTCTGTTAGCTCCTCCCAATCCTCTGTTAGCTCCTCCAAAGGATCATCATCATCATAATTGACTTCAAGAGATTTGAGGCATTTCAACAAACAAATGCTATCCGGAAGATGTTTTATCTTTGTAGATGACAAACAGAGCTTCTCTAGACATTCTAACTTGCCAAGATCTTCGGGAAACTCTGGAATATCGCATTTGATCTTAAGCTTTCTTAAGCATTGTAAACTACAAATCATGTCTGAAAATTTCTTAAAGTCTGTGCAAGCACATAGACCAAAAGAAATAAGCTTCTCAATATTTCCAACTGATGACGGTAGATCTTCTTTATATTTACAATCAAACTGAAACTTTGGGAGATTATTGTCGGGGTGCAACGGGCATAAATCCAGGAACTCACCAACCAGATTTAAACTAGCTAAAGACCGACTAACCTTTGGTTCCGATCCACCAATCGATCCACCAACGGGAACCAGAAAATAGGAAAACCCCAAACATGAGTTTAAGTTTAAGTAGACAAGTTTTCTTAAACATCCAACGGGAGAGTTAATTTCTACCAACTTATCACAACCTTTAAGATCTAACCTCTCAAGATTTGGAAACAGCTCAAGGTCAAGGCTCCTCAACCTTGATTTACAAAGTCCAAGGAATTTGAGATTTGGACATGCACTAGACACGTGAAGTTCTTCAAAATCAGCACAACCTTTAAGATCTAACCTCTCAAGATTTGGAAACAGCTCAAGGTCAAGGCTCCTCAACCTTGATTTACCAAGGCCGAGGAATTTGAGATTCGGACATGCACTAGACACGTGACGTTCTTCAAAATCAGCACAACCATCAAGATCTAAACTCTCAAGATTTGGAAACAGCTCAAGGTCAAGGCTCCTCAACCTTGAATTACAAAGATTAAGGAATTTGAGATTTGGACATGCACTAGACACGTGAAGTTCTTCAAAATCAGCACAAGCATTAAGAGATAATTTCTCGAGATTCGGAGTTAACCCAAGATCAAACGTTCTTAACTTTGAGCAACTGATATGGAGGTAGTTGAGCTTTTGACAGCTAACAGGCATGAAAAGTTCCACTAAATTGGGAGAATATGTAAGAGATAACGTCTCGAGATTCGGAGTAATCCTAAAGTCAAAGGTCGTCAAGTATGACCCAAAGAAAGAAAGAAATTTGAGTTTTGGAAGAACCTGCCAGCAAAAATAAGACAAAAAGATTAATATTAGTGTAGTAACAAACCAATAAATTAATAGCATTATTAGGAATTATGCACAACAACGAATTAACAATTATTCTACCTTTTTTTCTCCCTCTTCCCAAAGTTGTACCATTCTGTTCTCGTCAATTTTAAGTCCAACAAGATTGTTTGCTTGAAATGTTTTGGGTAAGTACAAGAAAGGGTAATTCCAACATTCTAGATATTTTAAAGAGTTTGGAAAGTATAGTGTCCAGGTCTTATTGTGAAAGAAAAAAGCCGCCCCGCCACAGCAGGCGGGTTGCTTCCTCTGTCGTCGCCGGGGAGCTCTTGGCGAGGATCGATTTTGAAAATCCACTCGAAGATATCTAAGTTGCTTCATTTTTCCAAGACCTTTCAGAACAGTTCCCGCACTTGTGTCCGACTCACCAAATCTATCTTCAATTTCTAGACATATTGTTGCTTCAGTACCCTGCAATACAAAAACAATGTCCATAAAACTGGAAAGTCAGAACAAATGCAAAGTTTTAGTTTTCTCTACATTACAAGTAAACTGATCTTTACCTCGTCATTAGCCAATATATCTTCAATTTCCTTTTTAATCCACAGTCGGCTATGTTTGTTAGGTTCATCCCGGTGCTCACGACGAACAATGTTCTTTCCCATTTCTTCTATATGATCATGCATGTCCAAACGCCCATATTCATCAACAGTTATGAGAGATCTCTGCTCAAGAACTTTTAAACCATTTATAGCACGAAATCCACAGCATTCAAGAATGCTGATTGCATCTTTTTTGTGCTTGCCTTTCAATATGCATGCAATGTCTAGAAATATTTCCATATAATCTTTCTCCAGATTTGTATAGCTTAATTCTAGCTTTTCCTGAGTCTCCTTTAAGGGAATTTCTTTTAGTCTTTCTATGGCATCTACCCATTCATCCTTATCTTTACCACATAGAAATGAACCCAAAACTTTGACTGTTAAGGGAAGACCAGCAGCATAATGTACAACTTTTCCTGACAGCTCTTCGAATTCTTGAGGTGGACTCGCCCTTCCAAATGCATGTCCACTGAGGAGAAAAATTGCTTCCTCATCTGATAAGAGATCGATATCTCGAATCTTCACTCTGTGATCGACCTTATCGATATCTCGAAAGTTCACTCTGTGTGCTTGCAATACTTGCTCATCTCTTGTTGTAACGATAATTCTACTTCCCTTCTTAAACCAGTTAGTCTTACCGGCTAACGCCACAAGTTGGTCTATGTGATTCACATCATCTAGAACAAGAAGAACCTTTATACCGCGCATCCTCTCTTGCATCATGTTTTTCCCATCATAAACACTATCTAGAGTGACTTGTTCATTTAGCACTCTTGAAAGGACCTGTTCTTGTAACTTCTTCAAACCAGACATAGAGGGTTCTGAAACTTCCCTCACATTCGCAACAAAGCTTTTGGCTTCAAAATCAGCAGATAGACGATCAAAAACAGCTCTAGCTGTAGTTGTCTTCCCAGCCCCTCCCATGCCTTTGATCCCTATCATCCAAACATCATCATCTATTCCCATTTCTAAAGAGTCAACAACATCCTTTACTCGAGTCTCCATGCCGACCAACTTTTCATCGAAGCCGAAACTGATGGAGAATAACTCTAGTGAAATCTCTTCAACAATTTTTTTGATAAATTCAGCTTCGTGCCTGTATGCATGGTAAAAGAAGGTTCTGTTTAGCATAGTCTAAATACATGAACAATGTTTAAGATCTATATATAACATATATACAAAGTAATACTATGTAACATAATACTAGCAAGGATGAAGAAACAAAAGTAACGAATATCGCAAGTAGAGATATGATTGTGGAGTAATTACCCATTAGCAGTCGCCTGCAACTCCCTCCCAACCAGATTTGATGCTCCTTTCAAAGCCTCTCTCCATTTCCCAGCAGCGTCTTTGTTTTTGTTTTGCAAAAAGGCTTCACCAAATGCCCCACTTTGTTTGCGGACTTGGGTGGGTTCCACATGAAAAAAGACGGGATAGGCAGTCTGTTCGCCAGTCTTTTGACACTCCATGATCTCAACAAGCTCATCCAAGCACCAAGACGAAGAAGCATAGTTCTTTGAGAAAACAATGATGAAGAATCTTGAGTCTTTAATAGCTTGGATAAGCTGGTTGTCGATGGTTTTCCCTTGCTTCATTTCCTCATCATCTTTGAAAGTTTCAAGGCCTTTTTGCTTAAGAGCTTGATAAAGATGGCCCACAAAGGTTTTGCGAGTGTCTTCACCCCTAAAGCTTATAAACACATCATACTTAAATCTCTTTGGAATGGCCGATGAGCTAGAGGTGGACACCAATGAAGTTATGGATGAAGGATCGGATAAACGTAACCTCTTGTTGGAGGACATTTCTACAAACTTGATAATATGAAGAAAAGTGAATGAAATGGATCGATAACCGTGATCAAAGCTAGGCGTTTACTCAGAAGACGACTGTAAAGAAACTTGATTTTGTTTTTGTGGAAATAAAATGTGAATTACGTGGAAATTTGGTTGAAGCTGTTAAAAAAGTTTATGTGAAGAAAGAAACTAGTTCTAGCTGCTGCATTTACGTTGAGAAACAAAAGCCACTCATATGGTCTTTTTGGAAGATAAGATTCACTGTTTGAAAAAGAAAGATAGGCCACTCATATAGTCTTTTGGTCAATGAGAAAGAAAGATAAGATTCAACAAAAAAAAATAAGAATAAGCAACCCAATACATGCTCGTGGAAATTGGTTATTCAAGTGAAAGTAATTTAATCTATTTATCCAACAAGACACAAATAAACTCATCAATTTATCTAACATCTTAGAAACTGCTTTAAAGACCGGCTCCAAAATTGTTATTATAATTTTTTTTTCCACATAATGAGCGTCCTTGTAAACTATTGCCCGGCCACTTATACTATATTAGGCGAGTACCTGTGCATAGCAACGGGATTTTCTAGCGGCAAAAAACTATAGTTGCGACATTGTGATAAGTGTTTCGTATAATGTTTATGTTAGCATTGAATTTATGCTAATTAGGAAGTGACGGTCATTTGCTAGTTAGAACCAAAGTGTTATGTATAATAGTTAGTTAATATGTGGGCTAGGAGTATTAGTAATGTTAGTAGTCCAAATGTATAAGCGTGATACACATTCTAGCCCACATCATAGTCCAATATGTAAAGCCCATCAAGCCTTGCTTGATGGCAGCCAACTCATATATGCCTCACTCTCTCATTTAGCAAAGTGTGCTTTAGAGAGAGTGTGTGTGTATTTCCTCTTTTCTCTCAATCTAATATACACCATTTATTGTTTCATCTCAACTGCCACCAATCTTCTCATCTATCTTTCTTATCTTCTTTCTATTATTCTTTATTCTCTTCTTGTTCTTTAACTGCCATTCGATCAACAGTGAGTGTGGTATGATAAAGTAGGATTTCAAGCTACAACAAGTGGTATCAACGAGCCTAGTTTCGAGGTAGGAAGTTTCTTTTGTATTCGATTCTTGTCCAAGCGTTTTTTTTTTTTTTTTTGTGAATCGAGCTACTTGTTTACTGTGAACTTCGAACACAAGACCAAAGAGTATTTTTGTTAGATCCTAAAGACTAAAACACCCATTGTCATTTTTCTTTTACTAGAAAAATTACAATTTGTGTTCTTATCTATTCGATCCTTACAAAAACAAAGAAAAAGTCGTGTTTGTTCAAGTTAGTTCGACTTGGTTTGTGAAGAGGTGATATTATTTCACTCATATTCAGCTTTGGAAGCTTGGTTTGTTGGTTTGTTACTTACTTCATTGATCGACACAAAAGAAAAATCTTGTATAAGATTTTTGTTTTTGGATATGTTTGTGATAAGATTTTAGTGGGTAAGAATTAGTCAAAGTGAGTTCAAGTGGGTGAAAAATTGTCAGGCAAAATCTTCTAAGATAAGGTTGCAAGTGGGTGTGTAAGGGATAAAGTCAAAAAGTTAGTAAAAAGTCGTTTTATCGCATTTGGACTGCTTCAGCGTTTTTATCGCATTTCATCTGTTTCATCGCAATTGAGACAGAAAATTCTATCGCAGTTCGAATTCAGATATCTATCGCATTTGGTCTGGCAATAATTGTCGCAATTGGCCCATTTTATCGCATTTGAAGCTGAACTGGACTTTATCGCATTTCGAATTAAGATAACTATCGCAATTGACATATGATAAAAGTTATCGCAATTGTCCTCTGATCAAGTTTTTATCGCGATTCAACCAGCAGCTTTGTCCGAGATCCTTCTACCAATTGCGATATCGGACAAGCTTGCAACTGCGATATCGGACAAAACGTAGTTTTCAGTATTGTCATTTCCAGTCCCTGTACTTTCCAGCAGCCTTAAATAACTTTCAGATTTGGCAGTTTTGGCCCTCGTACTTCTGTGAAACTTCAAACGGTCATAACTTTTGAACCGTAACTCCGTTTTCAGCGAAACACCTGTCAAAACGACCGTTAGACCGAGGAGAAGTTATTGAAAACGCTCCAGAATGAAGTTATTGAGTTTTTAAGTTTCCAGACCAAAATTCCACCTACAACTTCAACGATCATCATCAACAAACCAAAGCTTCACAACAACAACCAAGTTTAACCTTCAACAACAACAACTCCTACTTTGTTGCAAAGATCCTGTATCCACTTTATCATACAATCATCAATGGCAACTCAACAAGACAATATGGCAACTGATCTGGCACATGCTTTTGCATTATTCACCGAGGCATTAAACTTCAAACAACATAACAACAACCAATGGAATTCACCGTACACTGACAATACGCAGTTATATATGGGTCAAGAAGGACAAATGGTTGAGGTTATCAGGAATCAGCAAGGAAATGCTATGGGTATACAGACTGGGAATCAAATGCAATATGCAGGGCAGTATACGGGAAATCAAATGGATCAGAATGGGGTCAATCAAAATGAAGATTATTGTTTCATGACTTCATCTGAAAGCCAAAGGAGTGATTTAGGCAGAATAGGTAATGTTCCTGCAATGACGAAGGTAGAAAAGCTTCAGTACATGCTGATGCTAGCCAACAAGGAACATTCGGGAATACCGTTGACTGCTGAGGAATCAGACTTCCTGCTTATGACCAGAATCAATGATAATTCTACAGAAGTCACTGGAGTCTCCGATCCTATGCCTGATCAGCAAGAACCTACATCATGCAGTGATTCTGAAACTCCTCCGTCCTATGACACAGAACCACTCCATGAGGTACCATCATTGTTTGCTCATGAAAAGCCACATTCTGTGCCTCTCGAACCTAATTATGATACATACATGGACACGCCAAGTTGTAGCAATACTAATTTGACAAATCCAGATATGGATCCTAATGAAGTTCAAGTTGCACAAAATGATGCTAATGATGAGGAAACTCGTGCTCTATTTGAATCATTACCTCATAATTGTCAAATAGAGATTGAAAAGGTCAAAAAGATCAATCGCGAGGTAAAAGCCGCGAATGAAAAATTGACCACTGAGCTTGAGAGTTATAAGGTGAATGCACGAGCTTATGATTTTCACACCAATCGACAGTCACAACTTGAAAATAGTTTAAGAGATTCTGTTTTAAGAGAAAAACGTTTGCAAATCAAATTTGACACTCTAGATGCCAATTTGAACAATAAAATTAAATCTCTAAACAAGGAAATTTCTGAACTAACCAACCAGCTTTCAAAACAAAAATCAACTTATTCCAATCTTGAAAAAGAAAAGAAGGAGTTGAATGAAAGGTTTTCAAAACGTGAAAAGGATCTTCTTAAAGAGATCAATGACAAAAAGGAAACCATTGCAAAGTTGGATAGTTTGCTTGTAAAAACGGGTCATTCTGCACAAACAGTTAACTTGTTAATAAACGATCCAAACCCGATTTTACATACATTAAAAAAGGTGGCTATCGGTTATGAAAACCCTTATATTCTCAAGAAAGCTCAGAAAGAGCAGAATGTGCTTTTTAATGGTAATTTAATAAATGCTATCCATGACCCTCCTTCGGTTCATGATTCTGATGAAACGATTGAGCTTTCAGAAGAGAGTAGAAAGAAAATGAGACAAAAGAACCCAGAAATAAAACCCATTGACTATAATGAAGCAAACAAACTTGCTGGGGTTCATCTTGTTAAAAAGGAGTCACCTCTGTTTTTTCAAAAACCAGTGGTCTTCACAAGACAAAAGGCTGTCTCAAAACATCTGCCTAACATCGAACAAATGGCATCTAAAAACACTTATGATTCAAGTGCAGCTAGACTATATTTGGTTGATCTTAAGCAGAGAATTGAGAAACTTCAACGTATTGTGGCTTCCAAAATTAACAATAACAAGTTTGAATGGTTTCCGGGTGTTCAGGATGAACTCAAAAAGATTTTTGAAAAGGAAATTAATCCACATGTTGCTGCAATCTATGCGGTTGTTCAAAATGTGGAAAATAATCTTTTAAAAGAGTCTGCAGAATTCGTTAAGGATCACAAATCCTTAGTGAAGGAAGCAAATGAATACTTGGAACGAATAAAGGTTTTGGAACATCAAAATGACTCTCTCTCTTTCGAAGCTCTATCGACTGATATCATGTCCATTATATACCAAACATATTCTGTTGAGGATGATGAGACACTTCGAGCTGAGATTTCTCAAATTGTTGAAAAATATGAAAAGGCGCTTTTGAAACTTGAAAAACAAAATTGCACATATTTTAAACAACTTGATACCAAAAAGGAAGAATGCAAGTATGACAAATTGTCGTATGAGCGTTCTTACAAACAAATGCAAGAACAAATTCAGTTTTTGAAGTCTCAGCTTGCAAGTCAACCAGGGAAGGGTGAGGAACCAAAGGGTATTGCACCATTAACCCCCTTGCCTAGTGAGAAACAACAAGGGAAAGCTGTTGTCAAAACAAAAACATCGAATGTAATAGCGCCTGGCCTTGATAGGATTAGTCCCACTAATGCGTCTGCCTCTACATCTAAACCATATAGGGCGTTAGACAAATGTGCAAAAGATAATCCAAAAGAGTCTAGGAATGCTACTACAAAGTCAAAGGACAACAAGCTAAATCCCAATGTGAAAGCACCTGGCCTTTCTAGGGATAGTACACCGAATGTGACCACACAAACAGTTAAGGAATCAGTTGGTTCAAACAACAAGGTCCACAATCATTACCTAGAAAATGCTAGGAAAAAGGCACAGGTTCGACAAGATGGAATTTTAGGTACAAAACCTAGAGTGATGAATTCTACAACATTACAAAGCACTGCCAGTAGTAGTAAACCACTACCTAGGATCATTCAACTAAAGACTAGGGATTGGCTTGCATCTAAGAGTAGCTGCGAAAAAGAAAATGTTATCCACGTAGAATCCAACACTAAGAATTCAAATTCCTCTTTGAACCAGAAACAAGCTTCAAATGACTGTAGTGACAAAGTTAAGGTTGCTGTCTTAAACAAGAATGTTGAATTTGTTTGTCCTACATGTCAAAAATGTGTCGTTTCAGCTAATCATGATGCATGTGTTGCACAATATATCAAGAAAGCAAATGCAAGTGCTAAGGCACAATCCTCTAAGACACCAAAAAGAAACAAGCCCGTTGATAAAAAGCAAAAGACTAAGAAACCAACTAGGTGGATCTCTACAGGACGTAGTGTTTCTCAAAATGAGACTTCCGCTGCATCTGAAAAGAACACAACTCCTAGATCTAGCCCTAGGTGGATTCCCACGGGAAAAGTTTTTAAAACAGTTGGTCTTAGATGGATTCCCACAGGAAAGATTCTTGATAGTTGCACCACAACAAGTAATAGTGAAAATCATCAGGATAAGGATGTAGAAACCACTACAACCGTTGATAGTGGACAACCTCAATGTGATGATTCATGTTCTTCTAACACTATTATTTGTGCAAATTCTTCTTTTGTGGATTCTGTGATTGCAGGTACTCGTGAAAGTGTTGAGAGTTCACTCGCTGAATGTGGAAGAGAAGACCTTTATGCCAACATCGCATTTGAAAATCCTGGTCTACATCCACTTTTAACTCCACTTTTACTTGTTCATACTTAATCATTCTTTGTGAATATACATTTTTTGAAAACATAAAATAGGATATACAAAAATGGAAAATTTTCAAAAAAAAAAAATACAAAAACAATATAAAATCACAAAAATCCAAAAATATTCTTCTCCGACATGTCTCTCGTATAATCGATATTCTGTACGTACTTAGAAATATCATTCAACAATGATACGGGTGTTTACAGATGCTTGAGCGAGAGTTCTTTAAATGTTTTCAAAACATGTCGTTTTCTCAAACTTTTTTCTCAAATGGCTTTTGTTCAATTCAGTTCAAAACCCGAGCTTCAATAATGGCTTTCGTGCATTTCAGTACGAAACCCACGCTTAACCCGATGGCTCTTGGACACATCAGTTCAGGACCCGAACTTCAAATAAAGGAAAGTGTTGTGCAAAACCAATTTCTTTTTCTAACACTTATCCTAAAAACAAATGAAGATATTTCTCCTTACATATCTTCAAAGATTTTCAAAATCTTCTCTATCTTGAGTACATTTTCTTCAAGATTTTTCAATAAGATTTTTCCGAATCTTTCATAAAGTGCTCAAGATAACTCCCTCCTAAACCCTTAAAACTGCTTTTAAACTAAAATGTTTAACCATATGCTTTGTTTAAGGGGGAGTAGAAAATCAAAAAGGTTCCAATTTCATGCTCAAATCCGTCTATCTCTCCAAAAAGTTTCATTTTAATCAGTTGATATCAAAAATATCACTGCATGCTATTTTTGAGGGGGAGAAGATGTGATTAAAATGTGATCAAAAGAGAATCTCAAAAAGAGTTCTTCAAAAAGACTCAGCATGAACCCTCGAATTGACGAAAGATAAATGTCAGTAATCGAAAAGACTAGTCCGGGACGGGTAATAATTTCAAGATGGTTATCCATTAATGTAAACGTGTCTCGCAAAGGACTTGTCTGAGTAGAATGTACCAATTCGAGAGATGATCTTTTGATATGACCGGGACGGGTAATAACTTCAAGCTAGTCTAACTAGTGATGTAAACGTGTCTCGCAATGGTCATATTAATTGAAAATCGATCAGTTCAAAAAGTGCGAACTCTACCCATCATGTGCAATTCTTTCTTAAATCTCATATGCACATGTGAAGGGGGAGTATTTCAGAAAATGCAAAACTCTCGAAGTATTAACAAAAAGTGTTTTATTCATGAACACTTTGAGAGATTTTCTCAAATGGTTTTATGGCAAGTGATCAACAAACCTAGGATAATCATGGTGTTATAAGGTGATTATGGTTAGGTTATGTCCTATGATCCGCCAGAGCCGGAGGGATCTTCCCAAGGACAATTCCAATAGTCTAGAATTAGAAGTCCTTAGGTAAGATTGGAAAAAGGAGTATAATGAGAAAGGAGAAAGAAGGGGTTGAAGAATGAAAAAGAAAAGTTTTTGTAAGGGTGAAAAGAAATAGCCCTCCATGAAAACTTAGGTCAGAAACCGGGTCAATACATCTGCTATCGGTATTCACTAAGGTGATACTGGTATTGAAGACAAGACGTCATGGACCCAGTGACGCATTTGCACCACCCCTCCTATCCACTCAGATATCTCTTAAAAGATATTTGTTTCATTTCTCACGGAGAACAATGCATAATCTATCGACCTCTCACTCCGAGATGAGTTGATATTGAAAAGGTGGCACTCTGCTCCATGCCTCCGTCGACTAAAACCAAAACGCACATAATTGAGTCTAGAGACATGAGATTCATCAAAGATCTCTTAGGAACACTTCCTATGCAATACACTTGTGTTCACTCAAAAGGATACAAGTTGTATGAGTCTTAATGAGATCCAAGGATCTTGCCTCACGACATGATGGCCGAAGGACGATTTATTGCTAACTGTCTTATGCAGGTACTGACGAAAGTCCATTTACCATCATCATCTACAACGTCGACGCATCTGATCAGAAGAAGTAGATCAAGGCAAGAACATTCAAAGTCAATACTTTGAAGATCACAGAGCATGAAGGAACAATGAATCAAGTCTATTATACATTGACACACAAAGTTCAAGACATCAAATGCAAAAGACCAATCACGGGAGCATCATTCAAATGACCATCCCTTAGGGGGAGATTGTTAGCATTGAATTTATGCTAATTAGGAAGTGATGGTCATTTGCTAGTTAGAACCAAAGTGTTATGTATAATAGTTAGTTAATATGTGGGCTAGGAGTATTAGTAATGTTAGTAGTCCAAATGTATAAGCGTGATACACATTCTAGCCCACATCATAGTCCAATATGTAAAGCCCATCAAGCCTTGCTTGATGGCAGCCAACTCATATATGCCTCACTCTCTCATTTAGCAAAGTGTGCTTTAGAGAGAGTGTGTGTGTATTTCCTCTTTTCTCTCAATCTAATATACACCATTTATTGTTTCATCTCCACTGCCACCAATCTTCTCATCTATCTTTCTTATCTTCTTTCTATTATTCTTTATTCTCTTCTTGTTCTTTAACTGCCATTCGATCAACAGTGAGTGTGGTATGATAAAGTAGGATTTCAAGCTACAACAAGTGGTATCAACGAGCCTAGTTTCGAGGTAGGAAGTTTCTTTTGTATTCGATTCTTGTCCAAGCGTTTTTTTTTTTTTTTTTGTGAATCGAGCTACTTGTTTACTGTGAACTTCGAACACAAGACCAAAGAGTATTTTTGTTAGATCCTAAAGACTAAAACACCCATTGTCATTTTTCTTTTACTAGAAAAATTACAATTTGTGTTCTTATCTATTCGATCCTTACAAAAACAAAGAAAAAGTCGTGTTTGTTCAAGTTAGTTCGACTTGGTTTGTGAAGAGGTGATATTATTTCACTCATATTCAGCTTTGGAAGCTTGGTTTGTTGGTTTGTTACTTACTTCATTGATCGACACAAAAGAAAAATCTTGTATAAGATTTTTGTTTTTGGATATGTTTGTGATAAGATTTTAGTGGGTAAGAATTAGTCAAAGTGAGTTCAAGTGGGTGAAAAATTGTCAGGCAAAATCTTCTAAGATAAGGTTGCAAGTGGGTGTGTAAGGGATAAAGTCAAAAAGTTAGTAAAAAGTCGTTTTATCGCATTTGGACTGCTTCAGCGTTTTTATCGCATTTCATCTGTTTCATCGCAATTGAGACAGAAAATTCTATCGCAGTTCGAATTCAGATATCTATCGCATTTGGTCTGGCAATAATTGTCGCAATTGGCCCATTTTATCGCATTTGAAGCTGAACTGGACTTTATCGCATTTCGAATTAAGATAACTATCGCAATTGACATATGATAAAAGTTATCGCAATTGTCCTCTGATCAAGTTTTATCGCGATTCAACCAGCAGCTTTGTCCGAGATCCTTCTACCAATTGCGATATCGGACAAGCTTGCAACTGCGATATCGGACAAAACGTAGTTTTCAGTATTGTCATTTCCAGTCCCTGTACTTTCCAGCAGCCTTAAATAACTTTCAGATTTGGCAGTTTTGGCCCTCGTACTTCTGTGAAACTTCAAACGATCATAACTTTTGAACCGTAACTCCGTTTTCAGCGAAACACCTGTCAAAACGACCGTGAGACCGAGGAGAAGTTATTGAAAACGCTCCAGAATGAAGTTATTGAGTTTTTAAGTTTCCAGACCAAAATTCCACCTACAACTTCAACGATCATCATCAACAAACCAAAGCTTCACAACAACAACCAAGTTTAACCTTCAACAACAACAACTCCTACTTTGTTGCAAAGATCCTGTATCCACTTTATCATACAATCATCAATGGCAACTCAACAAGACAATATGGCAACTGATCTGGCACATGCTTTTGCATTATTCACCGAGGCATTAAACTTCAAACAACATAACAACAACCAATGGAATTCACCGTACACTGACAATACGCAGTTATATATGGGTCAAGAAGGACAAATGGTTGAGGTTATCGGGAATCAGCAAGGAAATGCTATGGGTATACAGACTGGGAATCAAATGCAATATGCAGGGCAGTATACGGGAAATCAAATGGATCAGAATGGGGTCAATCAAAATGAAGATTATTGTTTCATGACTTCATCTGAAAGCCAAAGGAGTGATTTAGGCAGAATAGGTAATGTTCCTGCAATGAGGAAGGTAGAAAAGCTTCAGTACATGCTGATGCTAGCCAACAAGGAACATTCGGGAATACCGTTGACTGCTGAGGAATCAGACTTCCTGCTTATGACCAGAATCAATGATAATTCTACAGAAGTCACTGGAGTCTCCGATCCTATGCCTGATCAGCAAGAACCTACATCATGCAGTGATTCTGAAACTCCTCCGTCCTATGACACAGAACCACTCCATGAGGTACCATCATTGTTTGCTCATGAAAAGCCACATTCTGTGCCTCTCGAACCTAATTATGATACATACATGGACACGCCAAGTTGTAGCAATACTAATTTGACAAATCCAGATATGGATCCTAATGAAGTTCAAGTTGCACAAAATGATGCTAATGATGAGGAAACTCGTGCTCTATTTGAATCATTACCTCATAATTGTCAAATAGAGATTGAAAAGGTCAAAAAGATCAATCGCGAGGTAAAAGCCGCGAATGAAAAATTGACCACTGAGCTTGAGAGTTATAAGGTGAATGCACGAGCTTATGATTTTCACACCAATCGACAGTCACAACTTGAAAATAGTTTAAGAGATTCTGTTTTAAGAGAAAAACGTTTGCAAATCAAATTTGACACTCTAGATGCCAATTTGAACAATAAAATTAAATCTCTAAACAAGGAAATTTCTGAACTAACCAACCAGCTTTCAAAACAAAAATCAACTTATTCCAATCTTGAAAAAGAAAAGAAGGAGTTGAATGAAAGGTTTTCAAAACGTGAAAAGGATCTTCTTAAAGAGATCAATGACAAAAAGGAAACCATTGCAAAGTTGGATAGTTTG